>CM022671.1:32349926-32362426 GCA_012295275.1 Chrysomallon squamiferum | reverse complement strand
TATAGTGTAATACAGTCTGATACAGTGACGTATAGCACAATACAACAGAATAATACACAGTTCTCAGTTAATGCTTTTAAATGTATCTTTAAACTAACTGACGAACATTCGGATCGATGCGCGAATCAATAATACAAAAGGAACAACTAATTAAAAGATGGATGGGTTTAAGTATCAGAGAGACAGACGGACGTTTAATCAATGTTTAAATCTTTCTTTGACGGTGTTTTGCGATGATACGGGCTAGATTAATCCCGGCTTTCCAGAACGAGTATATGAAACGTCGCCATGTTTGTCAAACAGTCTAAGACTTCTAGAAACATCTTTACGACACTGACACTGGCTGGAGGATATTTGGAATTAAAAAAACTGAAAGTTAATAAAAGATATTTTCGATGTCAGTGTTTGGTCCCCGAAGGCAAAAGCTACAAGAAAATATAAGTGCCTAGGGAGAAGTAACTTGGAAATTCATGGCTGGTTCTATTTTTATGTTTAGTTTTAAAAAAAGAGAGAAAGAAAAAAGAAGATTAAAATTTTTTGAAAAATTGTGAGATAATTCAAAATTTATTATTAGAAAGAATTTTCCTTTGAGAATTGGAAACTTCGTCGCCGATTTGCTCCTTATTTCTCAGCAGCTCATAACTTTTTTTTAAATATATTTTCTTTTTTTCAATGCACTCTGGACCGAATAGTTCGGCAACCCAAATTACATATTTCTGTTATCATTATGAATCTTTTACCATCAGTACGATTCACCGTTAATATTCCCAGGCTCAAATTACAAACTGTGTTTAAATAATATCTATTATTATTAGTTTGCAGGCTAAATAAATGTTCACTGTCTTGTAAGGCCAGCGAGTGCTCGAACATAAAAAAAAAAATTGTATGTGTGTGTATGTATGTCGTCTGTACGTCTGTATGAACGTATATTAGAGCGAACATAGTACTTATAAGCATAAAATAGTTATATTTACTTGCTTGTGGTTTATTTTTTCAAGATATGAAAGTACGATTGTTGCCCAGTTCTATGGACATACTCACAACGACTTCTATTTTGTGTTTTACGACGACGTCAACTTCACGCGACCAACGAGCGTCGGCTACGTTGCTGGAAGTGTGACGCCGTACACAGACTTAAACCCCGGATATCGCATCTACACTAGTGAAGGTGTTTATGAAGGCAGCAGCTTTGTAAGTGACTAGAAATGTAATTAATGTTGCTGGAATATTTTATTGAAATAAGAAATTAATGTTGATGATGACGATGACGATGATGACGGTGATGATGATGATGATGATGACGATGGTGGTTATAATGAGATAGTGGAAATGACGACAATTAATAATACTGTCTTCCTGCTGTATGGGCATACGCAAACGTCTACAGTATTTCTCAGCTGACATATTACATAGACATTTAATCACGTCACTATTATAAAACAAATTAATAATAATAATAATAATAATAATAATAATACGCTATTTTTCATGTTATAAGCTCTGTGTGGATAGTAATATAGTAATATAAAATGCACTGGATATGTTAAACTTCATTAAATAATCTTTTTTCCCATTCCTGATAGTGCTGCAGTCATGATTTTAAAGGCTGGGGACATATACTTTCCTGTCCACCAAGTGACTGCAACAGGTTTTCTTTCGCATATCATTAGGTCCGTTGTTAGAATATTTTTATAATTTGCCAATACACATACTGAGAGAGAGAGAGAGAGAGAGAGAGAGAGAGAGAGAGAGAGAGAGAGAGAGAGAGAGAGAGAGAGAGAGAGAGAGAGAGAGAGAGAGAGAGAGAGAGAGAGAGAGAGAGAGAGAGAGAGAGAGAGAGAGGAATTACTGACGTCAACTGTCAGAAAGTATTATATTATTTTCCAGAAATTCTGTTAGACGTATATGTGTATTTTTATGGCTTTTACAGTTGTTATTAACAGTAACTAAAACTAAAATTATTTTGTTTTTCAGTTTCCAACTGATTATGAAAATTACGTAGTGGATCTGCCCAAAGCGAACAACGCATCCACACCTCCACAGTGGCAGTTTGAGTACAGCGCTAAGGTGTGTTTTAATATACCAGTAAAACAGAGAAAAACTCCATATTAGTGAGCTGACGATCACTGGTAATACACAGTACCCGCTTCTGTGATAATAATAATGATAACAATAATAATAATAATAATAATAATAATAATAACACTAAAAAAATAGTAAAAAATAGTAATAATAAATAATAATAATAATGACAACGATAATGAAAATAAATAATAATAATAATAATTACAGTAATAATAATTCAAATAATAATAATAATTAAAATAATAATAATAATAATAAATAGAATACTGCCAAAGAATGCCCATATAGGCTACACCCACATCGATCATTTCCACAGCAAACTGTCGACGTTTGTTTTGTATAAACACAAACACGCTGGTATTTACACCCTGTCCCCACTCTGACCACTGAAAACATTTCTATCTCCAGTCCATGATCGTCTTTGATAACATTCACAATTTCCGGCCAATGTTTTTCTATCTTTGAGAACCATCTTCGAGATTGCCATGGTTACTCTTTGGCCATTATTTTCTTTCTGAATATACGCATTTATGAAAAACAGACCTGAGGATTTTTTTGGTGTTTATTTTATAAACAGAAGACGCTGATACCTGTTTGTTTTGCATTCATTTCACTGGACTGGGAGGGAACAGACCGCTAGCAGTCAGATAGTCTGATGTGTAATAGGTCTCACGATCGACCCTTATCAGTGTCTTCATTGAGCTTATTTCCCAACCCAACCCAAATCTCCTGTCTACGAGAATTTCCATACAAATATATATATATATATATATTTTTTTTTTTTTCATTAACCTATAGTTAAGCATTGGCGGCGAGAACTTTTTTTTTTTTTCTCTCTAACATTATCATTATGAACAGTCTTAGGTCTAACACGGAATAAGGAATGACATATAACCTACTGAAAATTTCTTCACTAATTATCACCTGATTCATTCTAATCGTTAAAAGCGGATCTCTGCACGGCTGCTGAAGGATTCTTCTATATAAAGCTCAGGGACCAGTGTTTATATTTATGTTAAAACGCGCTGAGGTGTTATTAAACGAATACTCTTTGATTAATTCCTTTTTATTTCAGGCCACTTACAACCTCAAGTCTCTTTACCCGACGGACTGGAACGAACTTATTTACCGAATGAAGACGAACGATACGCTGTTCCAGACTTACCGCAAGTTTGTGCTATTTACTGTTAATTAAGACACATTTCACTCGCTCAGCTTAAATTACGTACTACTGACGCACGTTATTACATGTATTAGGAAAATCGCCTTAGGAGGGAATACGGTCATTGACTTTGTTGTTGTTTGTTACTCACAGTGAGTTTTCTGCTCATCTGTTTTTTTACGTGAGCAGTAGATTCACCTGTGCATGTATCCAAAACAGCCTACCCACACATAAAAACACATAGATATAATTATCCATGTTCGTATTATATAGCATATGTTTATGTGTATGTCTGTCTGTGTCTGTGTACGTACGTATGAATGTGGTTGTGTCTGTATATGCATGTAAATATTTGTATGTATGTATTTATGTTTGTATGTGTATGCATATGTAATCATGTATGTTTATGTATGTATGTTTGTGTCATTTTTATACAAACACTTTTCTAACTAATTCCAATGTAACTCTCGTACTTTCTTCATGTTAATGTCAACAAACTCATTCACCGACTTCTGCTACATTTACGAGCCATTCTTAATAACGAACCCATATGTTTAAAAGCATTTATCTGAATGATATATTTTGAACGCAGATTAAAAATTAATGCAGTATTTTGCTTTTATTACTGGCATGGAAGAAATAAATATTGTAATATCTCTTGTCGTCTCGGTTTTAATATTAACAAAATCAATATTTAGGAAATTCTGGAATGTTTTTCTTCTTTATCCACTAAAGTTGGTTCTGCCATTAAGACTACAAAAACAAACCTCAAAGAAAGGGTTCAAAGAAATCGGTTATTTAATGATTTTTGAATGTAATAAATTACTGGAATAAGGATCAAAATGGCAACGCTACGTATCTTTTCTCTTGCTGTGATTTTGCTTTTATTATATCACTTGTTTTTATAATTCCTTTCTAATTTCTGTTTACGACTCTGTCTCCCTCTGTCCATGCTGTTACTACCATCATAACGACATTAATACAACAACAACAACTACTACTACTATTACTACCACTACTACTACTACTACTGCTCCTAATACTACAGTATTCTTTTTTCTTCTTCTTCATATTATTAATTAATAAAACATCATTATTATTATTACTGCTTCTATTACTTCTGCTACTAAAATTGCTACTACTGCTATCATTACTGCAACTATAATTAATTTTAGTACTTGTACTACCTTCACTACTACAACTACTACCACAGCTACTTCGACATCTACTAATTTTAGTACTTGTACATTTAGTTTCTTACAAATCCATTTTCGCGTTCATATATATATATATATATATGTGTGTGTGTGTATATATATATATATATATATATATATATATATATATATATATATATATATCTATGATCTGTGTACGTATGCATCGGTAAAGTAAGTAAATAAGTACATAAGTAAAGTATGTTTGTGTATTCTACTGTGAAGTTCTTTGATTCAGAAATGATGTACGAATGTTTATCAGTTGTTCCTGGTTTGTCAATCGATGAATATTCTTCGCGTGACTAATTATTTTCCGTGGTACGCAGACACACGGAAAACATCAGTGAGGAATATAAACACGTAGACATTAAGACAAGATAATGAACGTCCACAGACAAAATAATTTTTTTTTTTTTTTTTTAATAACGACACTCTTCATTATGATAATTACGAGAAATAAAACACAGCAAAAACTCTTCACACGCAATGGTTTAAGCATTGATTTCTCTATTGGTCACTTGTTGAAACAATTACAGTTATGATTGAGATGTTAATGATGATAGCCATGTTGGTGGTGATGATGATGACGATGATGTTGGTGATAATAATAATAATAATAATAATAATAATAATAATAATAATAATAATAATAATAATGATAATGATAATGATTACGATGATAATAAATAATTATACATTTAGTAACAGTAGTGATGATGGTGATGGTAGTAGCAATAGTAGCAATAACAAGAATAGTAGTGGTAGTAGTAGCAGTTGCAGAAGCATTAAGCAGTAGTAGTAACAATACTGGCAAATAAACAGTCACTGATATATAATAGTGTCTTATCTTGTTATTTTGTTTTATTTAACAGTTACAAAACGTTTTGATTCTTAAAATGTATTGTAAATTACTAAAACATAATTTAAACAACAGTTGTCATATTTATTTATTTATGTGTGTGTCTTTCTATCTTTCTATCTGTCTGTCTGTCTGTCTGTCTGTCTGTCTATCTATCAATCTATCTGTCTGTCTGTCTGTATGTCTCTATCTGTCTGTCTGTCTGCCTGTCTATCTATCAATCTACCTGTCTGTCTGTCTGTATGTGTCTATCTGTCTGTCTGTCTGTCTGTCTGTATGTGTATATCTGTTTGTCTGTCTATCTATCAATCTATCTATCTATCTATATGTCTGTCTGTCTGTCTGTCTGTCTATCTATCTATCTGTCTGTATGTGTCTGTCTGTCTGTCTGTCTGTCTGCCTGTCTGTCTATCTATCTGTCTGCCTGTCTATCTGTCTATCTGTCTATCTGTCTATATGGCTAGTTATTTATTTATTTATTTTCAGATATTTCATGAAGTCTGCTCCGACTGGCCCATGCAGTGGTTCGTGTAAAAGAAACTCTCTGTGTGAGTTGAAAACTGCCAGGTCGCACGATCCAAACCTTTGCAAGGACTTGTAGTTCAGTGAATACATAAGTAAACACTTTAGTTCATTTTCTGAGCTTGAAGTAAACTGTTCTCCCATCTGAACTGTTTTTTAAAGTTGAAGAATAAATTGATTGTTTTTTGTTTTTTATTTATTTATTTATTTATTTTTTTTTTGTTGTTGTTGTTTCGCAATTTTTCCTAATCAAAAGGTTTTTTTTTTTGGTTTTTATTTTTTTTATTTTTTGTAATAAAATAAAATTAGTACAGAATAAATGTCGCAATAAGAAAACGCGTGACTGATTTGTATGTGTGTCTGTACGTTTATGTGTATATATGTGTGGCAAGGTCTTCTTAATAATTATGATGAAAAATTACTGTCGTAACTATCACTGAAAATTCCAGAGTTCGTGTTATTCTAAAATTTATAAAAATCTGAATGTGGGTGTAAAAAAAAACGATCTGGTATGGTGAAAAAAACAAAACATTTCGAGAACAATTATGTTCGAAAAGCTTGCAGCAATGATCGCGAAAATTTTAAAAATTATTTCTTTGACTTTTTTTCTCGAATTGGTAACTTGAAAAGAATTTTTTTTTTTACTGGTTATGCAATTTAAAGGACTTGAACCTCTATGAAATAATCAGATTTAAGCAACATGAATTTTTTTATATTTTTTTAAATGTAGTGCTGAACTGCGGGAATTGCTTTTAAATTTTTTTTTCTTCTTCTTCTTTTTCATAGAACAACAATTGTTGAAGAATTAGTTATGTCCTGTCACATTTGTGACCAAAGTAATTACATCTTTGTTCTTGCTTTAAAATTTATTCTCTTTTTACTTGAAAAATCCTCAGAGGAATTGACTTTGTAGTGTTTAAATATTGATTTTAGTATTCAGGACACGTTGTCTCTCTCTAACCTTCTCCTCATTATTCCATTCAGTTTCTGTAAATTTTGACACTTCTTAATGGTCTTCGCCATCATTTTTGCTAGTTTTAATTATTCTGACGCCGTATTTGCCTCTGTGAAGTTTTGTACGTTCTCTGTAACATACAAAAATTCCTTTGGGAGAAAACCTAAGTTTTGACATAATATCTGCCGTTATGTAGCTTTGTACATTTTTCATCATCGTAATGATCTTTTGTGTTTTGCAAGTCTGTTAACGTGAGACGCTTGCAGCCGCATTATGTTAATCTTTCTTAGTTTTATCATCCTCATCATTACCATCATATCATCATCATCATCATCATCATCATCATCATCATCGTCATCGTCATCTTCACTCAGGCTCTGTCATTTCATAAATTTTGACGTTTTACACGATTCTTTCTGGCATGCATTGTTTTTTATTAATTTTATTTATTTGTTTTTTTTTCGTATTCTTTTGACATTTTCTCTGCAGCCATGCAGGCAGCTGATCTTAATTTCTCCTTATTTTATTATATTTTGTTTTTCAAGATCTTCGTGGTTTTTTTTTTTTCTACCAGTCAGAAAAGGATTATTTCCAAGTCTGTTTCTTGTCAAAATGTAATGCTATTAACTATTGTTGTTGCAGAGATAAAATTATTTCTTTATAATTGAGGAATTTTGGCTTTGCTGTCAAACATTTGTGACAGCATCGAACAACAGGCGTCATATCAAGGCGGACATGAATGTCTTGTAAAATATCGGCTGTCTTTGTAGCTTTCTGTTTCACATGCACGAACGCACACGTACAGTTCAGTGGTGCAATTAGTTGCAGAATCCGTCATCCTATGTTTGTCTGTTTTGCTATAAATAATTCCAAAGAAAAAAAGAAATGATAATAAATACCAGGGGCATGTATCTCCTGTCTGTGGGAAGGTCCAGGCAAAAATATCACTTGTTGCTAATGAGAAAAGTAGCGTTTGAAATGACGACTGTAGGTTTTCTGTCTGAAATAACCCATGAAAATAACAAGAATATACTTGGTAATTCACTTTTCATAGTAAAATGTTTTGAAGTATCGTCAAAATTTAATTTTTGCAAATTAACACAGACACGCATGTATAAACGCTCGTACACACACAAACACATAAACATAGATACATAAACATAATTTATAATATATTACGTTTTCACTCTGTCTCAGTAATTTGAATCCCTTTCTTAAACCTTAATCGGCCAAAAGTAATTAAAAAGACGCAAAGAAATAAAACAAAGACAATGGTTAATGTAAAAACAATATATAATATCAAAATGTAGATGACAGTACAGATTTTCAATATGCACTTATAACTATGATTGTATACGGTACAAATAACGTCACGACATTAATGCTGATGACGTAATAGAATGTAATAATATAGATAGTTCACAATGTTGAATACGGGATACGCCAAAAAAAAAAAAAAATCATAATAATTTAGAAAATGACAATCTTACAAAATGATGTGTTATATGTCAAACATACAAAACACATGTACAAAAACATGCATGTTCTTACTAACATGTGCACTGTGGGACACCCCCAAAAAAAACCCACTCACATATATATATATGCTAACTTACACACACACTTCCAGACACGCAGACAGAAAGATACGTTCGTTAATGTGAATAAACACACATATATTATACGTGTGTGTAGAAATATATTTTAAATTACACTTATACGCAGACACGCACTCATTCACACGTATTATTTCATACCAGATGAAACTGGGTTTTTTTTTTTTAAAAAGCATAATTTCTACTACTACCATATCTATAAATATCAAGAAACTATTATACAAAAATTAAATATACAAAAGTATAAAATTAAAAAAATACACAAAAATCATATTTATTATGAAGGTGACGTAAACTACGTGTACATAATACAATGTGTAACAATATATCCTCGTATGTATGTGTATGTGTTTGTATGTATGTTTGTATATATATATATATATGTATATGTTTACGTATGTGTATGCATATATGTGTATGTAAGCATGTGCATGTATGTATGTATTATTACAAATATAATCTTAAATATTTCCAAAGCTATTTAACAAAACACAGACGAGTACTAAACAAATTTTTTTAAATAAAATAAAAATAATCAAATATTTTCTACTCTGTCAGTTTTCATTTCTATATAATTAAATTATAAAAACATAAATAAATATTTTAAGTGGAAATAAAAAAAAAAAAAAATCAAGAAATCAGTGCAACCTTTAAACAGACATTGCCGGTATTAAATGGAAATGTGTGGAAATTAGTTAAAACTTGTAATAATCTCCGACTTCAGTGACGAATGTACATGAACATGAGAAATTGTATAGAATCTCATTCTACAGACAGTTTTAACAAGTTTAACAACACTGTAGAATATTCACTAAATGAAAATAAACATCTTTATTTTGTTATATGGAAAGCGAGTGAACAGAAAATGGCTGCCGTGCAAAAAAAAAAAAAAATTGTCTTCAATACTGAAATGAACTGAGATGTCTTTAAACAAATACCCAATTCAGTTCATTCATGATGAAATTCAGGAAACAAATCTACGTAATACAATATCTCCTTGAACTAATCAGACCCAGAGAAAATAATAGAAATCATCTTGCAATTAGATACACAAGAAAAACCAAAAACTTGTCCAATTTATGAAACAAAAATCGATCTACATATGACAACTGCTGCTGCTGCTGCAGTCAAGGGAATACTTCTCGCTTATTACTTTAATTTATCACCATCATCATTATCATTATTATTAATTTATTATTTTTCTTTTCCTTCACTTTTTAAAAAAATAAAAAAAAATATTCCGAAGTAACACAGAATTAACAATAATTCACTTCGTTATTAATAAAGCGCCTGTGTGTGAGAATTCGCAGAAAAACGAAGGACAAAACACGTCGCTGTACGCTGGAGACGTCGTGACCTTGGTCGTGCTGTGAAGCCGGGAAATCACGAGGGAATTCAAGACACTGATCTTGTGCATGACAAGACTGATTTCGTTTTCTTCTCTCACACACAGCCGAGTCCAATATCAAACATGATTATATCAGAACACACCCCCAAGGACCCTTGTCTAAACGAATACAAATATAAAGTCTCCAGAACGCAGTAACCACATTTGATACACAGATATGATTTCCCATTTCATACATAGCGCTGGTCGTATTAATATTATTGCTTCTTTCAAAAAATTGGAGTTGCTGATAATATTAATATTATCATTTGTTTGATATATAATTAGTTTATCAGTCTGTTCTTTTGATTGTTGAAAGTTAATAATTTTGATAACACCTTTTGATTAATATTTCGGCTGCTGGATGTGAAAAAAATGCAATAATTCTTACATAGCCTTCGGGTGAAAATGCTACGAAATGGAAATTACTATACTGTACTGCATGTGTTAATGTTTTGTTGCATTATGTATAAAACAATAACAAGATAGAATATTTTATAGAAACTTTTTGTATGAATATTTCGAAAGCAAGAATTATAATCTTCTTATAATTTTATGCATATTTCCCCCCTAATTTAACTGAATCAAAATCATTTCTATGAAAACCTTTGTTTTTACGTGCATGCGTATATATATATCAATATATAGGCACGACTCAATTTAATTCATGCATGGTGTTATTTTAATTTTCGGTAATATTATTAATATATGCAAAATATGAAATTCCAGTAATACAAAGTAATGCAAAGCAATGTGTGTGTATCTACATTGTACACATGTACACATACTACAAACACATTCATATACAGTTTCTGATATACCTTATCTGCGTCTATACCTTTTTCAGTGGTGTTTCTGAATGAGAATCTAAATACCTAATTAAATTTTGTCACTGGTTGCAACAGTGAAACCAAATTTTACTCAACAAGACACTACAGTTTTTGAGACGTTTCATCAAATATTGTTCAATTTATTTCTTTATTTTTCTCAGTGTCAAAAATGATAAGCATTCAGATTTAAAGCCAATTCTTGTATGGCGCATACTGAATGAAAAAATGATCTTAAAGTAATCAGATCTCTCCAGTTAGCTGTAGGAGTGAGTATATGATAGCAAAATGTTTTCATATTAAGAACTACACAACAGTACCATTTCTAAATGGATTTACACAAATTAAATTATGCAAAACAAAAAATATTTTGATATAATTCCATGTTTCAAATAGATATTAAATAATACAGGTGAATAATACATTTGTTATCTCATAAAAGGTTGTCAATATGCGATCAAAGATTACAAATAAATCATGATTGTTTTCATATATATATGCAATAATAATAATACTTAAAATTCAGAATATGAAACAATAAATTAGATACATGTATAGCGTAAATAACATCTAATATTAATAAAAAATATAAAACAATATCATTTAAAACGTCAATGACAATAACTGTATAATATAGTAAAATATAAACGTTAATAAACAGTGTGAAATAATAAGTATTATATATTCTGAAGAGATGTCGTCACAAGTGACGTCACAGTTGGTGACGTATGAAGAGGCTCTGGAAGAGAAGGTCTTCTGTCACTGAAATGTCTTTCTGTCGACACTGGGAGAGAACATCGTCTGCTGCAGACGGGTCTGTTAATAATGATGCGTTTCACTTTGGTTTTCTTGTTAAACATCATGTCTCGGAGTTCTGTCTGAAATATTTTACTTCTGAACACGTACACAAACGGGTTGCACGCACAACTCAGCATCGCAAGGACAATGGACATGGTGCCGAGAGCCGACGGCAACGGTTCTGATTTTGGTAGCGTAGATTCGAGAACGATGACGACGAAATAGGGCAGCCAGCACACGATGAACGAAAAGAGAACGAGAAAACTCGTTAGAGCCGCTTTCCACTCCTCCATCTTCATTAGCAGAGAGTTGGAACGACTGGACGCGCTCAGGCGACGGATGAGAATCGGGGCAGTGCTGCTGCTGCTTCGTCGACGCTCTATTCTCAGCGGAGACTTAATCAAGTCGTCTGAAAGGACAGACGGAACGATGCTGCTCTTTCTCGTTCTCTCGCTGTTTGACCGGGCAGCTCGGAATATCACTGAGTACGTCCACAACATGGCGATGAGAGGCAGAACGAAGCAAATACTGACAAGGAACAGCGTGTACGACCTGTCCCCCAGAGCTCTGTTCGCCCACTTCACCGTGCACACCATCTTGTTCTTCTGGAATTCGATGTGGTTCCATCCAAGCAACGGCGGCACTGACGACGCAACGGCAATGGTCCACACGGCCATGATGGCTAAAGACAATCGTTTTGTGGTCACCCACAGTCTGTAATGAAGGGGTGTAACAACCGCGCAATATCTGTCAAACGATATCACGACCAGAGTCAAAGTGCTGGCGCCGAAAACCACGTTCATGAAGAATCCAGTTGCTTGACACCAGATGTCTCCGAATAGCCACTTTTTGGTAGAGACAGAAATGAACACAAACGGCATAACGAACACGGTGTTGAGACAGTTGCACACAGTCAAATTGATGATGAATCGGTTGGATATCGTCAGCAAACTGCTCCGCTTGAAAAACACAAAAAGCACCAGGATATTTCCAAAAACGCTGGCCAGAAAAACCAGCGCTAAAAAGAGCGCCATAATAGAAGTTTCCAACTTCGATATCCCAGTCGCGGCGG
>CM022671.1:32249926-32344926 GCA_012295275.1 Chrysomallon squamiferum | reverse complement strand
TACGTTAGCAGTAATCATTTGATTCTCTAGAAATGCTAGGTAATTTGTTTCTGTGTTTCACGTAACCAAATTACAATTTATTTGGAACACACATTCGCAACATACAGAAAGAAGGAGAGATAGGTAGACAGAAAGATAGAAAGATAGGTAGAGAGAGATAGGTATATATATATATATATATATATATAGAGAGAGAGAGAGAGAGAGAGAGAGAGAGAGAGAGAGAGAGAGAGAGAGAGAGAGAGAGAGAGAGAGAGAGAGAGAGAGAGAGAGAGAGAGAGAGAGAGAGAGAGAGAGAGAGAGAATGAATTCTGGACAATATTCTAATAGGAATGTAGTAAATAAATAAATACCAACAGCAGGCGAATTATAAAAGTGTCAATAATTATTGTAGTAAAAAATGTAGCTGTAAAAGTTGCAACATTAAAACAAAATAAAAATAGTAGTAATAAAATAAGTACAATAATAATAATACCAAATAATTCCTATTTACAAAGACACAAACATGCATACATGAAAGTCATTTTAAGGTTTAAGTCAAAATTCTATAATCTTCCTTAAAATCTCTTAATCCAAACTAATCCTTCCAAATGAGAAACCAAAGTTTGACAGATAGTAAAAATCCCAGAAAAAAACAATGTCAATGTATTTGAGTCTTGTGGGAATAGAATTTATTTGTGTGTTCTTGTGTCGTGGCTGAAACATCTCGAATACTTCGTACACAGATGCGATAAAATCTTGTTACTTATTCAGTTATTCAAATCAGTTATTCAAATCCGTCATTAGAACTGACGTGTTCCATACACAGTCAGACAATGTCGTAGAATTAGACAGAATTATCAGACTTAGACGATGACTCTGTTTTTAAGATAAGGGTTAAATAATTAAAATTAATGCACGGATTGACGTTTGGAAAAAAGGAAGTAAATAAACAAAATAATATATATCTATATGTGTGTGTGTACATATATACATATATATATATACACACACACACATACATATATGTGTGTGTGTGTATTCGCAATGTTTTGTTCTTTCTTTTCTTTCATATGATTTTCTTCAGATTTTTTGTATTATTCATTTTTTAATTTGATAACATAAAAGGAACGAGTTCACAAGATAATAAAAAATGAATGTGCAACATTTTCATTTTATCAGACGCATATGTTGTTGTTTTTTCAACAACAACAATAATAATGATGATGATGATGATGATGATGATAATGATCAAAATAAACTTTAACCAGAACATAAAATTATATAATTATATATATATATATTAAAGTTTATTCAGCGCAGACACACCACATTTAAAACTATTAATCACTTGAGCAGAAAAACAAACCCACAAGAGTACACGAACCAAACAGCATGGCAATATTTTTCTTTGCTATCTAACTACGTTTACGTTTCCGAGAATCACGGATGAACAGTCAAAAAGATTTACTGATAAACATTAACCAGTTCCTAGACGCCATTTGCACCTGCAAAAAAGCAAATAATTGACGATTCTTGGTTCGAGCTTGGGAAAAGAGGCAATTCGTCTCGCTTTATTAACACTCAGAGTTCATCGGGTGCTCACTCGGTTTTCAGACAGAGCTAATGGAGGACATAAATATACACGCACACACACACTGTTCCGAGTTGCGTAGATCTCTGATAACAGTCAGGAGATAGCATCCAGCCACAAATAGACGAATATTTTTTCAGTAAATATGTGCAACGAATAAGGAAACGAGAGTACATAAGTGATAACGACCGACCGGTGAAAGTCTGGAAGAATTGTTTGTTCGTGTTATGTAAATACAAAAGCTATAGTTGTAGAGCAATAAATCAATAGAGAGAGACACAGATATATATATATATATATATATATATATATATATATATATATATATATATATATATATATATATGTATGTATGTATATATACACACACATACAAAAATAAAGAGAATGAGAAAGAAGAAAGAGGAAGAAAGACAAACAGTCGGACAGATTGTCTGTGTGTGCCAGTCTATCTGTTTCTATATAAATGTGTGTGTGTGTGTGTAGATAGACAGATAGATAGATAGACTCACAGGCAGATATACAGATAGATACGTAGAGAAAAAAAGAGGAACGTTCACATATACCTATGTATGTATACGTCTCTATATGTAACTTGAATAACAGATGGATATCGTATGCATGCACACAGTACACTCAGCATATGTAACTTTTTTCTTCATATTTGATCCAGTATTTAATACAAGATGAAACAATTCAATAATTTCTGTATTTTATTAGTTTCCCGTCATTTCTTTCGCAATGTATAGTGCTTCAGTAACTCACAACAATTTATCTAATCGAAAAAGAAAAAGAAAGGCAAAATAAAAGAAGAAGAAGAAGAAAGGACTGAACGAAAAACGGAAGAAAGAAAGAAGAAAGAAAAGTAAAATTAACATTAGAAGTCACGCATGTTTAGATTGCCACGGTTCAGTTTTAGTTATGAACAAATTAACGACAGCCCAGGACATAAAATTAAAATTATCTATTGGTTGTCTATGTAATATACGTTTTATTAGCTAAGTTATATGTTTTATTTACCCAATATGAGTGTGTTTTATGTTTCTAGTATCTCATACGTTTTTGAAATTTTGATATCGAGTTTTTACGATAGCACAGGTTATGTTTTTGGGGCGCAAGAAATTTGTTCACGTGAGAGATATTCAACGTAATGCGAGTCTGTTTATATGACACATGCAGAAAAAGATAGAGAGAAAGAGAGAAAGAGAGAAAGAAGGATGGAAAAACTAACTGAAAGAGACTTAATAAAAATAACAGAAAGAACTAGATTAAAAGCAAATAAAAAGAAAAGAAAAGAAAAAAGAAAAGAAAAAGAAAGAACGAACGAACAAATTTATGAAAAAAAAAAAGAGAGAGAGAAAAGAATGAGATTTTTTAAAGGGAAAGAAAAAAGGTAAACGAATTAAAAAAGAAAGAAAATAGAAGCAAAGAGGAAAGAACAAAAAAATGAAAAGGAAAATAGTTGAGTATGAAAGAAAGGAAAATGTTTGTTTGATATCTTGTATATATTTGACAAATATGTAAAAAAAATATGTGGTTTAAAAGTTAGTTTCAAGTACGCCTACAGTTACAATAACGAAATAGACATGATTCATGAAACATCTGGTCCCTGTATGTAATCTAACACTTAGTCATGGATGATATCGGAGTTACTGCACCGAAATACTGGATGTGGTAAGTTAGGTGTGCATGTGGGAGTGCGTGTGTGTATGGTGTACATGTATGTATATGTATGTATGTATGTGTGTATAATATATGTATGTATGTATGTATGTACGTGGGTGTGACAATATATGTATGTATGTATGTATGTACGTGGGTGTGACAATATATGTATGTATGTATGTGTGTGTGTGTGTGTGTGTGTGTGTGTGTATGTATGTGTGCGTATTTATATATATCTAATATATAGATATACATTAAATTAACCCACACACGCGCACAGATCATTCCATTTGCACACAAGCGTACACCCTTTAACCCACATTAAATTAGTAGACTATTTCAGTACTTACGTGACTGTTGGAAACCACGAAAACGAAGGCAACTGTAACGAACTTCCACAAACAGCTGATACCGCTAACAAACCATTCGACACCTGTCAAATGTTACCTGCTTAATAGGTACACTCTCTCTCCCGTACGAATAACCGTAATATTATTTGTTACAATTAATCTGCGAATCCCGTGACGTCATCGCCACTCCCGTCCAATGGCGTTTCACGTACGGCGATTAAAAAAAAAAAAAAAATCCATAAAAACAACGACAACGGCATCTGCTACTTTGACCGGGTCGCCCACATTCTGCGCGTGTGCTTGTACCGTTATAATCATTTCGTTCATCACGTAAATGGCAGTCTGCTGAAAACGTTTTCACTGTCGCATCATCGAATTGTGAATTACGGTAAAATAAACACGACTTAGCGTAAATAGATAATAATAGCTCACACGTCTGTGCATACATACACGTAATTATGCTTCCGCAAGTGTATAAATGTGTGTCTCTACTAGTGTTTGTCTTTCTAATTTGTATGTGTGAAAGCACGTGAGTCTGTCTTTCTGTCCCTCTGTACGTCTGCTGTCCGTCTATTTCTCTCATGCACCAAATTAACACTTCATGTAAAATGTGTACATACCTGTTGATAATCATTAGTACATACTGTACAAAGCCGATATGCATACACATTACGTACCTGCCACATTACGTACCTACATATCTACATGCATAGACCTACATACATAATTAACTACACAAACTAAATCTTTACTTCCCTACCATTATATATATATATATATATATATAGAGACATAGACACACAATATTAAATATATCTGTACTTACATGTATACAGATTCATAAACATATGCATACACATATGCAAACATATCGACATGTGCATATGTTTACGAACCTAATTCTAACAGTACGTTCGCTGCCATGTAAAGCCGCAGTAAGTTCGTGAACGATAATTAATTATAATCAGAAATCTGCTTTGAAGTGTCTCATCTGAAGAGTTTTCTCTACAGGCTCGGTGCAACGACTGGAAGAAACGTCCATAAGATTCCAGCCAATTTACTTACATTCGAGTCATGTGCATTACAGTACGGGAAGTTCTAGGTGCAAGTACCTGGCTAAGTGAGAAGTGGAAATATGTAAAGAAATGAGCTTTGATCATATATATATATATGTATATACATATATCTCAGGTAGATTGCAGATAGTTGCTTCAGTTTCTTGTCTATTTGAATGATTCGCGTTGCTTGTTGTTTCTGAAGGTCTAGTTAGTGTCAGGACTGGTGGTTCGATCCTCCAGTGTTTGGTATTCTAGTATAAAGTGGTTTGCAGTTTCTGACTGTGGTTATAAAAATACCAAACTGTAACTTTATAAAGATTCCCTCTTCTTTCCATCTATGTCTCTTTAATATTGTATACGTGTATCCGTCAATCTCTCTCTCTCTCTCTCTCTCTCTCTCTCTCTCTCTCTCTCTCTCTCTCTCTCTCTCTCTCTCTCTCTCTCTCTCTCTCTCTCTCTCTCTCTCTATATATATATATATATATATATAAAAAATTAATAGGTGTTTCGAATGATTCAGAGTGAGCTTCTGTGTGACATCATTTTCACAGATATTGTCAGCAGATGCAACTAGTATTAAATTACGAAACTAATGAGGCTTGTTTTGTAACACAAGCATAGAGAGAAATAGCGTATCAGTAACAGCATACAACAGCAACAGCAGCAACAATAAATAAATATAAACATAAACAACACAGGTAAGAGATACGTGAATCAATGATAATGGTATTAAGAAGCAATAGCAAGACATTTTAATAATAGTAGTAGTTTTACTAAATTAAACAGAAGTAGTAGTAGTAGTAGAATTTGTAACAGAAGTAGTAGTAATCATAGAAGTAATAAAGGTAATAATAATAATAATAATAATAATGAGAAGAAGAAGTAGTACAACAACAACAACAACAAGGCGAGCAATAAAAAGTTAAAGAAGAAAAGTATTTGAGAAAACAAATAACAAGAAGAAGCAATAAGCGTGGTAAAAGGAAAATAAGAAAAAAAGAATAAACTACTCGTTACAGTACGGTTATATAAAACATCACAACTTAACGTGTAACAACAGTTCCTTAACGTTTTCCAAACTTACGTCAGCCGTGATTCCCATTATAGGATAAACGTAACAATCGCAATCGGCAAAATCTTTACGTGTATTTAACGAATTCAATAATAATTACGTTTTGTGCAGAGATAATTGTGTGTAGAATAAGATATACTTACGACTGCATATTTGTGTGTTTGTGTCTACATACAGACATGTACATAGTTATACATATGCGAAGTCTAAATATTTTTCTCTAAAATGAAGTAATAATAACTCATTGTATTTTCTCAGACTGAAACAAAAGAAAGAAAAAGAAAACAAGAAAAACAATTAGAAGTAATTATTACGTCTAAGCTGGTGATAATAGCATTTGCCTGCTGGTAATTAAGTAATGCGGGTAACAGTGGAAATAATTAGTTTCGCCGTCTGAAGCTTCTTTCACAAAGCCACTTATTTATTAGGTATATTAACAGCAATCAAATGGGATGAAGTAGTTAACGGAGAGAGAGAGAGAGAGAGAGAGAGAGAGAGAGAGAGAGAGAGAGAGAGAGAGAGAGAGAGAGAGAGAGAGAGAGAGAGAGAGAGAGAGAGAGAGAGAGAGAGAGAGAGAGAGAGAGAGAGAGAGAGAGAGAGAGAGAGAAATGGTCTAAGACAGAGTATATGTCGAAAAGAAGAATAAATAAATAAAAAGACATATAGATAGAAGGACTGATGGATAAAAATACTATTTTCATAGATCGATACGATGATAAAAGAGCAGATGGATCTATGGACAGATGTACAGACAAACAGAAACGTGCTTAGTTTCTAAATCTTCTACAGTAATTATCTCTCATAACTTCGCGATTTGGTCAACATCTAAGCTTCACGCAAACGTTGCAACGACTCCACTGCATTCACAACAACCGAAGTTACATCGTCAGAACTAGGAAACGAGAATTTGTGTGAAAGTTACACACTAACTACAGACTTAAAAAAAACACACCACCGTTGGATTTGGATAATCTCTTTTATGGAATTTTATTTCTTTGAGAAAAACGCGAAAGTCCGTGAGACTAAGCCGTTAGTCGAGCGATTATCGTTATCCAAACGTTACTGGCTTTACCTCAGCCAAGGCAGTCATTTGAATCTGTCGGCACCTGTAATTAAATTATCTCAAACTAAGTCGCCACAAGTCAGAGCTAATTCAATCAGGCAGAAAACTAAGTCACTTGTTTTATTTATTTCCATCATAATCAACTTACAAAGGTTTAACTTAATTTCCGTGCTTTATGTGTAATCTAAAATAGAACGTTTGTGTGGCCTACTTTCAGAAGACGTTGTAATGAGTCTTCGCTCTAATTTTAAACTTCACTGAAATCTTAATACTGCTGCCTTTTCGGAGTCATTCTCACACACACACACACACACGCAGCACATACCAAGTATTTCTTTTAAAAAAATAGAAATAAATTTTTTTTAAATGCAATTATACGAATATGCATAGTCGACAGAAGAGAAAGAAATATAAAACAATTTACAGATTTTATATGAGTGAAAAAAAAAGAAAAAAAACAAGCGAACGAATCAATTTCAAATTACAGGATAAAGCAATAAAAATAGGGAATGAATAAAATGCAGATTTAACTAAAAAAAAAAAAGAAAAAAATTAAATTAAATTTTAAAAAACCAAAACGAATTAAGCACACATCAAAACAAAAAAAAAGCACATACACATATACGTATATGTATACATTTTACAATAAAAATTAAATAAATTTCTGAAGGACCAACCGAGAGAATCGATTAAAACTAAATTACCTGAATTCCACAGCTAAAGAATTAAAAAAAAAAAATAAAAGAGTTGAAAACATACAACAAAAAGATTTTTTTTCATTCAATAAAGACTGCCTTTTCATAGACATAATGTTTAATAATAATAATAATGATAATAAAGATAATACTGATATGAAGAATAAATAAATCAACAAATTAATTAAAATTAAAATTAAAATTTAAATGTAAATTAAATAACAATAAAAAATAATAAAAAAAATAATGAAAATAAGAACAAAGCGATAAATAAGATTATAAAAATCTGGGGCAAAAAAAAAAAAAAAAAAAAAAAATGTTCTAGCAACTGAAATAACAAACAAAATAGAAATACACTGCACCAACAAAAAAAATCAGGAAATAAAAGAAGAGAAAAGAAAACGAAATAAAGAAAAATCGCGTGATAAACAGGGCTCAAAATACGACTGAGATAAAACTGGAGAGCTATTTTCTCTCCGTCTCACTAATAGACTGATAGAGTAATTTGCTCGTGTGAAAGGAATGCGCAGAACGCTGAACGTGTGAAACTTCACAAGGAAAATACAAAGACAAAACTTTGTTTTCTCCGTCAAAATAAATCAGTTAGCCAGTTTCATACCTCTTGTATCATCGGCTAACGTCTGATAGACTGGTCACAGGCGGAATGAAAAATGGGGAAAAGCATCTCGGTTATCAAAAACCTATAATTCAAAATCATTGACTGGTTCACAGTCAGAATGAAAAATTCGCAATATCATCTCAGTTATCAGAAATGTATTGTTCAAACGACTGTCTGGTTCACTAGCAATATGAAAAATGATTCATGTTAATTTTATACCAGATATGAAAATGTATAAATAAATTGATAGACTGATAATGAGCGAGTAATATATTGCTTTATGGCTGAATGACAGATTGTCTGTCTCACAGTTAGAATGATAGACTGTCTGTCTCACAGTTAGAATGATAGACTGGTTCACAGTTATAATGACAGACTGTCTCACAGTTAGAATGATTGACTGGTTCAGAGTTAGAATGATTGACTGGTTCACAGTTATAATGACAGACTGTCTCACAGTTAGAATGATAGACTGGTTCACAGTTATAATGATTGACTGGTTCACAGTTAGAATGATGGACTGGTTCACAGTTAGAATGATGGACTGGTTCACAGTTAAAATGACAGACTGGTTCACTGTTAGAATGATAGACTGGTTCACAGTTAGAATGATTGACTGGTTCACAGTTAGCATGATAGGCTGGTTCACAGTTAGAATGATGGACTGGTTCACAGTTATAATGACAGACTGGTTCACAGTTAGAATGATAGACTGGTTCACAGTTATAATGACAGACTGGTTCACAGTTAGAATGATGGACTGGTTCACAGTTAGAATGATGGACTGGTTCACAGTTATAATGACAGACTGGTTCACAGTTATAATGATAGACTGGTTCACAGTTACAATATGACTTGTTCACAGTTAGAATGATAGACTGGTTCACAGTTACTATGATAGACTGGTTCACAGTTACTATCAGGACTGGTTCACAGTTATTATGATAGACTGGTTCACAGTTAGAATGATAGACTGGTTCACAGTTAGAATGATTGACTGGTTCACAGTTAGAATGATAGACTGGGTCACAGTTTGAAAAAAGAGGGTTTCACAAAATGATTGACACCTCAGTGAAAATGGAAAATGAATGACAGCATCACAGTTATTAGAAAAGTTGGATGTCTGATAGAATAGATGAAAGTCAGAATGAAAAATTAGTCAGTGCACATTGTTATTTATTAATCAGCTATTCTTATTGCAATATTTTTACGTACTTCTGCTTCTACTACTACTACTGCTGCTACCACTGCTGCAGCTACTGCTACCACTCACTCCGAAGCTACCACCACCATTATACTGTTACTTCGACTAAAACAACTATTACCAACACTAACATAAATGTTTTCAATTTGCGCCATTAACATCTACATTATCTACTGCTAATACTAGTGTTTATTTTACTTTCCAATTAACGTATTACATTTTCTTCCTTGGAAATACGATACTCGCAAGATAGTCCCACTTTTACTACAGCTTTCTTTATTATTATTATTATTATTATTATCATTATCATTATCATTATTATTATTATTATTATTATTATTATTATTATTATTATTATTATTATTATTATTATTATTATTATTACTGCTATTAGTATTAGCAATAGTAGTTTTGTTATAATTATTATTATTACTATTACCAGTAAAATTACTACTACTACGACAACTCATAATAATAATAATAATAATAATAATAATATTGCCATTTATTTACTTTCAACTAATTTAGCGTTTAAGCTTTGTACAGTTAATGAACACCAGCTTGTAACAGCTGCCACGTAATCTTTTCTTTCACGACACAACTTCAACACCGCTGGCATCGTCTGCTACTGCTACGTTTTATTTAAGCCTTCTGAAAAGGCCAGCGGTCAGACGACACAAGCGATGGTTATCGGGTAATCTTCTTTTTCGACTAAACTGCGGTTTTCAACTGCTATTTGATATCGACTGTTTGCAACAAATGTTTAGCTGAATTCATTAGTCATGGATGTTCCATCGATCGCGAGTACAAAACGCAGGGCGAGGCAGCGTCGTGTCAGATAATAATGAGTGTTTGCTTTGAGGAAAGAAAGGTCTGCGAAGACCGCCGTTTCTAATCCGTCAGTTTGAAGAGGACGCGTGTTTCTGGTTCCACTCCTCTTCCGCGAACTGTTTAACTCGTTAACTTTACGTGCGACCCCCAGAATACACTCACACTCTGTTCTTAATTCTTTCTCACTGGCCGATGGATGGATATGTGTGTGTGTGTGTGTCTGTTTATGAGTGTATGTATGTGTGTGTAGATCATATGAATATACACATGCAGACACACACATATATATGTATGTGTATGTGTAGTATGTACATAGATGCACACACACACCTATGTATATAGATACACACATTATATATTCACGTGTGTGTGTATATATATATATACACACACACACACACATACATATACATACATACATACACACGTAGCATACAGCTTATATATTAAGACAGTAAGCCGTAATTTCTTTAACATCCTGCAATTCTAAATAACACAAACATTAAAGGAAATTAACTGTTTTATTTATCAACTCAGCGCTATCAAAACAGTATTACACTCACGCATATAAATCAAAATAAAACAGTTCTTAAATAACAACAATTTATTTGTATAACAAATAATATATTGAAGTAATTGTAGTTCCGTTCCCTAAAAACTGCATTTTGTGTCAGTGTCCAAAAATATCGAAAATTATCTTGTCACCCTATCTTGCTAATACGTTCTCTGATTGCGCCAGCGATCATAATGGGTTTTATAAATATATATATATATATATATATATATATATATATATAGAGAGAGAGAGAGAGAGAGAGAGAGAGAGAGAGAGAGAGAGAGAGAGAGAGAGAGAGAGAGATTAGTGGCAGACTGTTTTCTTTTTCACATTACATTAAAAACTGAATAAATAAATAAACTGAATACAACAAATAAATTAATGGTCTAGAAAAAACAAGTATCATTTTAAAGCTTGTATTTTGTATTCAAGTATCCAAGCATCACCAATGACGCATACATCAAACACAACAAAATAAAACTAAACAAACACACCGAAATACGAACAGCAATAGGTCAAGAGTCACAACAAAGAAACATACCAAGTCATCCCTTCTTCACGAGCTAAGCACGTACATGTTGAAAAAAGATCTGATCTAAGCAAAGAAAGAAGAAAGAAAGAAAAAAAACCTACATTAACAGTAACGCTTTGCAAAAGAACAGATGCTCAAATTTGCTTTCACTTGTCGAAACAACATCTGGAGAAAACTACCGTGATACTGATTGTTAACGGTAGATGCATTATTCAGCTCTGAATGCATTTCGAGTGATCTACAACTACACCGTTTTGTAAGATACATACACATCTGGAGGGATCTATAACTATACAGTTTATTTATGCATTAAAGAACATTTACGATTTCTAACCAGACTGGATACTATAATACTTGCTGAGAGCGTAAAAAAGAGAGAAAGAAAAAAAAAAAAAAAAAAAATAATAATAATAATAATAATAATAATGCAGCGGAAAAAATAATATTTTTACAACAAAAAAAAAAAAAAAGACAGTTTTATTATTTTTTCACCTCTAATTAACGAGTAAAAAATGAATTTACTTTTCGTGTTGTTTATAGCGGAGTTAAACATATTCGCTTTTTGGCACACGTTCAGCAGTTTAAGAAATAAATTAAAATCATTTCACCGGGGTTTTTTACCCCTCGGTTAGTGCACAAAGACTTAAGTCAAAAGTCATGATTTGAAATATCCTTTCCATGAGAAGGTGCATATGACATACTTCTTGTTGCTACTCCTTAAAGTATGATGTCAGAGTGTTTTCTTTTTCATATCATTTGTTATATACAAAGTGTACGATACATTTTAACTGTTAACCTGTCATTAAAGAACCAGTCATTCTGTGTGTTTTAGAGCAGTAGCCATTCGTAACTCATATTACTTTTAATTCAGTAGCTTGAAGAAGAAAAATAAAAACAACCGAAGAAACCACGAGAAAGAAGAGGAAATGAAAAGAAAAATGAATATGATGATTATTGTGAAAAAAAAAGAAGAAAATATGATGATGGTGAACAAATATTTTTAAAATGATGGTAATGATGAATGAATGAAGAATGAACAAGAACTATCCTATGATGATAAAAGAAGAAGAAATAATGATGAAGAAAGAAGAGGAAGAAGAAGATGATGATGAATATAAATGACGATCATATTAACAAGAACATATTAATAATAAAAAATAGAATGCAGATAATGAAAGAAGAAGCTGATAATAATTAAAATACGATCACAGAGATGAATAATGATGAAAATTATAGTAACGATGATGAAAGACATGAAGAATATAATGAAGATTATTAAAATACTGAATTTGAATCAGAAACCTCATTATTCAGTACGAATTTTTTGAAAGAATATAAATTACTTCAATAGTATCAGCTTCCAATTATCCTGTATGTGTGTGTGTGTGTGTGTGTGTGTGTGTGTGTGTGTGTGAATATCTTTTCCTGGAGTGCACTTAAATGTTGACTTGGTTGAAAAGTGTGAAATTATAAGTGGCTTATGTTAGATGTTCTCACAGCGTGTTCAGACCTCAGTTACAGATTAGTTAGATATGATTTCGAAAAGCAGATGATTACAACCACGGCAATGTAACAAGTGTGAATATCTGTTTCGTTACCATGGTGATTCCGATACTGCCGCTGACCACTGATAAATATATCACCTTTCTTTATATTTCGGGTTCAAGCAGGTTTGTTATGGGTTTGACTTGTGAATGATCAATGGATCCATTAACAATCGAATATAGTTCAGTTTTCTGTTAAAGGTTTTTAAATCCAGTGATAGATACAGTATTAGGATTAGTAGTGAAGGGAACTGCTTTGAGAATGGAGGAAGTGCTGGTGTAGCACATCCCCAAACAGTTTTGGTTTGAAGCAGTAACCAGGATTCGATACCGATAACTACCGGACACAGAGAAGATAGTTTAACCATAAAAACCAGCGAAGCTCAGAGTTCGGATTTGAAGCATCTTGATACATGCTGTAGTGCTATTCATCCCATCTCACCTGAGAACAATAGTAAATATGTTGTTGCACCGGTTGCTGTGATACCCCGTACAATCTCTCTAATGCACTGTGAACTTTTCTTTTCTCGGGTTTCGCAGTCTTACACCGGATTTTGTCTTTGTGCTGCTTGGCCTCTCAGTGCGAGTTGGTTCACGTCTCGCTTCACAGGAGTGAAAATAAAACCCTTCACTGGATGATAACTCGCCGGTTTGCTTTCGTGCAAAGAAATTAATTATCCACCCCGTGTAATAACTTTAATTTAGGATTTGCTTGAATGACATTTGACCCGCCCACAAAGCACTGAAGTTGAAGCTGTCTGCCAAATCAAGAACGCAATTTGTGGAAATAAATTTATTATCTAATTATAAAACTGAAACTTAGTGTATAACATAGGAACTGATTTCGTAGGAAGACATATATCTTGTCTGCAATATGTAATAAATCTGAATTTCTTTTTTTTTTCTTCTTTTTTTTTTGGCAAATCAGAAACGATTGGTTGGATAATGTTTGATATGGCCACAAGATCGAACTGACCTGTACAACTGATTTTATGGAAGAGAGTGTATTATCTACACAATATAATAAAAATAGCTGGTGAAACGATATCTGATACAGCAACAGGATGCAGAATGGTAAATTGCAAAAATAAAAAAATAATGGTGAATCATATTTGATATGACCACAGCGTATGGTAGATCAAAATTACTTGAACAACGGATATGTAATAAAAGTGGATCGTACAGTGAAAATACGAATAAGAGATGGTTAAAGTAAATTTGATATGCAGGGGCTAGGGGTCTCTGAGTTGTCAGGTATTTCACTATCAGAATTTCCGGGAAGACATAATAATATATTATCAACAGTATGCTGTACAAATGTAATAGGGAATTGGTTATACATTTTATACGAATTCGAGAGAGAATTTTCTTGCTTCGAAGTATAGGGAATATTATATTAATTCTGTAGCTATACAGATTAGGCAAAAATGTACCAGTAGGGAAAACAGTTTGTTGGAATGCATCATTATATGAGTACCGAAGACTGGATTTTCTCGATCTTAAGTATAGGGAATACTGCTTTAATTCTCTGACTATATAGAATAGGGACTACTAATTATACTAGTCAAAAGAACATCTGATTACAACACGTTTAAGAAAGCCACCGGAAACTGAGTTAAAACACAATCAATTAGGCCAGATTAGCATGTTAATAAGGAACAAAGAACATAGTTATTTTACACCTTTCGAATTATTTCCTTATAGGCGCCCGAAAGAAGGAGGCGAGCCCACTGCCCTCGGTGCCCCATCGAAGCAGATGAATAACATCTTGAACTCGCGTCTGCCTGGACGCTTCGTTATCTTAAAAAGGAAAAACAGACGGTGCTGCGAGTTTTGAAAAAAAAAAAAACCTGCGGTGTGAACGATGACGTATCTGAGTCTCCTGACTAAGCGGCTGCACCTACATTTGGGTGAATCAGCGGCGGAACCAGGGGAGGTAACTAGAGACTCCATTTCCTGTTTTAAATGTTTTCACAAAGAGGCTAACGCAATAAAAATAGTAAATAATTGCTGTGAATTTTAAAAATAAATAAATTAAATAAATAAATTATATAAAAAAATCTAATCAAATGTATAAAAACTAATCTGGTAATTCAGACACGTTCCCGCTCTTTCAGTCTTGCGTAGATCCTCATCTGGTAAACTATACCTTATATTTGTTTATGTTATGACGATGGAAGTTAATGCGCAGTTTAATAAGTTCGTGGTGTAACGGTGCACAGTTTGTAATAACATATATCTAATCTGTTTTATATCAAACGTTAAAAAATATAAACGCTAATAACAGTAACCCAGTCATAATTATTGTTTCACGTCATTTCTGTTACTAATGGCAATCGCTTTGTTTACTTTTTTTTTTTTTTTTTTTTTTTTTTTGTTATTATTATTTTTATTATTATTATTATTATTTAAATAATCTTCGTTATAAAATAATATTAAAATTCTTTTTATGACAATAAACATGAATAAAAAAAAAAAATAAATAAAAATAAATAAATAAAATTTAAAAAAAAAAAGGAAAAAAAAAGTTGTTACAAGTACTCGGTTACATTAAATTACCACAATTTTTTATACTGGCATGGCCTGTATTAAGTTACACGATCTAATTCTATTTATAGGACCTACTACTGCTATTTTTTTTATGCAGGCTCATAAATATTCCATTACTGTTTTGTTAAAACCGAGTTTATTTTTTTTCTTTCTTTTAATATATAGGCCTAGCGGTTTTGTTAATATCAGCCTTTCTTTTTCTTTTTTTTTTTAAATATATTTATTTGTAAATACTAAGAGCCGTGGGTGCCGAAGGCCCATGTTTTGACAGCAAATGGCGTGTTTTGATGGTGGTGTTTACAGCCTTTATTTTGTCATCAACGTTAACAGTCTTTATTAGGCCTTTAATGTAAATAGCCTTTATTTTGCCTTTAATGTAAATAGCCTTTATTTTGCCTTTAATGTAAATAGCCTTTATTTTGCCTTTAATGTAAATAGCCTTTATAGCCGAAGGTCTTTATTGTTTCATTAACATAAATTACCTCTTATAGTTTTAAACGCAGAAGGCCTATAACTGTTTCATTAATATGTCTGACACACTCATATACTTTAGCCCGCAATTTATGCGAACACACTGGCCTTTACGTCTGTTTGTTTCGTTAAATACAACAGGTCTGTATGTTTCGTTAAATACAACAGGTCTGTCTGTGTTCGTTAAATACAGGCTTGTAATTAATCACTGCCGTTATATTAATATGTATACGACCCTGTGAAACCCGTGTAACTGTTATGCACGCCAGTGCTGCTAATAAATAATAAGTTCAACAACGGTTCTACTAATACAGCGATGAATAGCTTCTGTCAGTAAAGACACGATTATCTCTAATTATTTTGTTTCAAATTACGTTCAGATATATGTAATTTAAAATGATAGCAGCACACGATCTATTTTCGAAAATAGTACAGACTTTATTTATTCTGTTTTGTTTGTTTTGTACCCGTTCACTTAAACTTAGGTTTGTTGGCATGCAATTGAGATCAACGTTTTAACAAATCTGGAATCCGGATTTTGGGAGCAGCATTCACATGAGTAAGTATTTTGTATAGAGATTGATATAAGAGGATTAAACAATCGAAACTAGTAAGTATTATTATTATTATTATTATTATTATTATTATTATTATTATTATTATTATTTCATTGTTGTTGTTGTATATACATAAATAATATATTAAAATGTTAATTGTTTGTACATTAATTTTAATATTGTTATTTGTTTTAATATACATATTTTTGGAAATATATTTGTACATCCATACATTCATACAAACATACATACATACATACATACATACATACATACATAGATAAATATATATGTGTGTACGTATATATTTACATACATTTATAAACACATACAAAAATATTTAATCCTTTTTAAAGCACAAAAGCAAACGAAATGATAACATAATAATAAAATTAAAACAAAACAAAACAAATGCAACATCTGCATTAACAATAACAAAAACATAATAAATAATACAAATGGTAAAGATGGCAACAACATCAAGATTTTTTTTTAAATAGAAAAACAAAAAGAAAATTTCAATTATTTAACTTGCAATGCACTGTTGCGCTTTAAATAGTGAACCAAATTTTCATCACTTTTTTAAACAAACAACTAATTATTTTCAGCCAGTCCATCAGACATTATTACGTTCGTACAGTCCAGTCTCCCCTGACCTATATTTAATAAACATTTTATCCCCATTTCGCGTCTGCTTCGCGCAAAATGAACACATGTGCGTACGATCCAGAATTATAACGCAAAAAAACCAGCAACTGATTGAAAATCCATACACAAAACAAAAGCGAACAAAATAGTACTTACGAAATCGCATCAACAAGCGGAACGTGTTTTCTTAGGAAAGATTCTCGTCTGCTTCTATGATACAGACTGAGCACGAAACACCGCCAAGACCGGTAAACGCGAAACTGAACGACGAACTTCCATTGTTCCGCGGCATCTTACACTGCACCATGTGTACAGACGAAGGAGCTGTTCGAGCTAAAAATAGCTCACTTTTGTTTAGCTTCAACCCAAAAGCGTCGACCTGTGGCAAATATGAACGGGGTCTCGGCTAAAAATAGCTCGACTGAGGTAAAATTACACACACAACGATTGAAGCTGTCGGCAGTTGACAATAAATGGAAAATGTGCCAATCGGAACAAAAAAGAATTAATGGTGGATATCAGTTTATTTATTCTGTTTATTTATTTTGTTTATTTTTATGGAGTAAAACATATTGATTTTTTTTTTGATTTTTTTTTTTTTTTTTTTTAAGCCGCAAAGCTGTTTGTTTTGTTCCGTTGTACATGTATGATAGTTAATTAGCTTAATGTTGTTTGCTTAATTCAGTTTTTTTTTTTTTTTTTATATTTCATCTATTTTATTTTGTATATATTTATTTTTATTTTTATAGTTTTTAAATTATTTTTATTATTTTAAAAACATTTTCGACAAACGGTATTTTTGTTATTGTTGTTGTTACTGCTGGTGCTGCTGGAACTCTTGTTGCTTTTTTCTTTTCAATTTGATTAAAATATAAAACATCGTTTATTTATTTATTAAATAAGATTTTTAAGCTACAGAATGGTTAGTTTGATAATGGATATGAAAGAACAACAACAACAACATCATTAATAATAATAATAATAATAATAATAATAATAATAATAATAATAATATTAATAATAATAAACTATAAACTGAGAGGTGTTCACTGAGAAATTTTTATTTTCGTTTGGAGGCGACCGCGTTCTGTTCTTGTACGTCGACTTTTGAACCATTCAGTTCTCGAAGGTCAGCTATAATCATTTTCTCCAAATATTTCGTACATTTGGATAAATAAAAGAATTCGTCTCCGACAGCATTAGAATAATGTAATTTTCTTTTTCATGCAAACATCACGGACATGAACAAAAGATGGGCCTAATTACGATCTGGTGCATGATATATATATATATGTATCTTTATAACACACATTACATGTCTGATGTAGATTATTAATTAACAGACACCCTGCATACTAGTTCATTAATTCACGCTCTTCATCGATCTCCATAAATATGTCACTTGTCAATGGAACAATACCTTTCACCTAGTACGCAACTGCCTCAAGGCGCTTAAGTACAAACAAACGACCAAAGTACGTCTTGAATGGTCATTTTTTAACTTTTTTACGTGAAATGCCGTAACCTTTACTAATATTTATAACAACGATGTGTAACTGTACCTCCTCAGCTACTTTGACGCGTGAAAACGCCGCTTTTTTTAATCATCTTTGCAGAGCTGTTGTTTGTACCGTATTTAATGCAAAAGGCAGGCTGAGAGACATCATGCGGTTTTCTCAGTCGTGTGAAGTGAGTCCTGCGCAAAGAATGTTTGGCTGGCCAACTCACCCACCCACTCGCCCACTCGTCCACCCACGGTTAACCAGTGATGTAAATCATTTTTGAGTAATTACATCATAGAAAACGTTTTAGTTATTCTATTTTTGAAAGCTTTTTACACAACTGTTGCCAAGCTTGCCGTAGAAAACTGTTCGAACAGTTCTGTCGTGGTTATTTACCATCACGTGATTCGAAATGTTATCTGTAAAGACGGTTTTTTCAATGTAGATTAGTTGTTACTCTGTGCATCAAGTATATCAAGTATTGCACGTGCACTGGGCGTAACTTGAAGGAGTGGGGGCGCCACTGAGCACCTTCTGTTAAACTTGACTGGTACTTTTTAGCTGAATTTATGTTAAAGTTATCTTGAATATGGACAGAGGTGCAGTTTTAGTGCTTGACATGGACGCCATTCACCGTGGATGTGCACCTGACTCTATTCTGTTGTGTAGCCATAGCATGATGTGTTATGATCAACATGAATAGTGCACAGTTTTAGTTTGATTAATACGTACAAACTGTATTCTTTGACTAAAACCGGTTTAGGTTAGCTCCCCTGTAAAACGAACTCTTTGACTGTGTGAAATTTACTATATTATATTTATTGTGTTGTTTTTATCTTTATTTATTTATTTATTTATTGTATTGCGAGGATTTATTTATTTTGTTTATCCATATTTTTTTATATATTTTTAAAAACTTTCTCTTTTTCTTATTTTTTTATTCTTGTTTTTAGTATGATACTGTTAAAATATTATAAATAAAATGCACAGAGAATAATAAAATAAAATAAAATGAAATAAATAAAATAACTAAATACACAATTTTAATTCTTCTATTAAAAATTTAAAATAATAATAACAGTAATACTAAAAATACTAATATTAATAACAACAACAACAACATAATAAGATTAACAACAACAACAACAGTAATAATAATAATAATAATAATAATAATAATAATGTCAAAAATGTTTCTAAAATAAAAATAAAATTATTCTACTTTAATTGCCAATAAATAATTCAATGTTAACAATAATTCATTTTAATAATTCAGTCGATTTAAGTATCAAATTGGAATAATTAACACAGATATCAAAACCAGCACTAATGTATCTAACACATTAACCAGTGACCGACTTTTAAATATTTTTCACCATCAAAACAAAACCGGGTAGAGGATTTTTAATAATGAAGGTCAAATAATATGACCCAGTTATTTTCTATATCCGCACAGGAATCCCCTGTACCCTTCCTTGAAAAAAAAAAAAATAATAATAATAATAATAAGAAGAATAAGAAATTTAAGCTTGTATAAACGTATCACGCCATCTTTTTTGCTTTATCTTCATCTGTATAATATTATTTCAGACATTTGAACTCATGTACTAAAACATATAAATGATTGTTAATATAAACAGATCAACTATATATGTGTATGTGTGTGGATACTAGTATTTTCATGTATGTTTATATGTGCATGTATACGTGTGTGTGTGTGTGTGTGTGTGTGTGTGTGTGTGTTTGTGTGTGTGTGTGTGTGTGTGTGTGTGTGTGTTTATTTTAATATAAACGGATTCAGTTGACCTGTTTATCAATATCCATTTCCAGTTGACCTGTCTTCGTGAGACCAGCCGTAGCCTTCACCTTCACCTCACTAACTGATTGACTGACGTAAGGAAGACGTGTCGTGTTCGTCCTGTCTGTATCATTAGTTCACCCGAGTTTCACGTAGACGTATTGATTCTGATAATAAGCATGACCTTGGCTGATCTCAAAGAAAAGCAAAATGAAATAAAAAGCACCAAGGAATTACGCGTTTATGTGTATAAACAGATATGCGTATTTAATTGTGTATGTGTGTATAATGTGTATGTTCATGTGTTTGTGTTTATGTAAATATGTATGTATGTATATATTTATGTATTTATATATGTGTTTATGAAAGTGTTTATGTGTGTACATGTGAGCCTGTATGCATGTGTGCATGTATGTATTATGTATTTATGTATGTATGTCTGTCTGTATGTGTGTATGTGTGTTTTGTGTGTGTGTGTGTGTGTGTGTGTGTGTGTGTGTGTGTGTGTGTGTGTGTGTGTGTGTGTGTGTGTGTGTGTGTGTGTGTGTGTAGAGTTGGAGAGGAGGAAAAGATATGGATATGGATTAACGTTATTTTATATTTATTTTAAAAAGATACAGACGTATAACATTTGATTCTGTTATTCGTGTTTGTATTACTGTTAAATCAGTAAATAGTAATAATATTATTCATATTTTATCCTAATTTAACTTATAATTATATAGTTTTTATTTTTTTATTATAACCTCTCACATTTTGTTGTTTAAATTTGGCTTTTGAGTCCGATAAGCTGTTTTGGGCAAGACGAGAATATACGACACATTGTACTGAATCTTTCTATTACGTGTGTTACATTTAAATAAACTGTATGTTTATGGTGAAGTCCGGTAGCGACAACAATTTGTTAAAATTAACTAATTAATCAGTAACGTCTGACTGACAAATGCCCTCAGCCAATTAAGGTCTTTTTTTAATTATTATTTTTTATTATTATTATTATTATATTTTTTTTTTTGTATTTATCATTTTTTTTTTTTTTTTTTTTTTTGTATTTAAAGCAGTTGTTTCAGGTGTGTTTCAAACTCAGTTGGTACATTTTTGACTCTTATAATAACTAGTTAACCAACCGTGACAAAGTGATTAACACAGATTTTACACGTTTCTTTATTTTAAACAAAAACATACACAACTAACCAAAGCAGCGACCTTTTTAGAATAGTGCTGATTTAATTCCAACACCATTAACAAAACCATTTCATTTATATTTAAACCATTATATTTAAACCATAACTTCTTTTTTTCCTTTCTGTAACCCTGAAAACGCCCCTAACTCTTATTACTACTAATAATAACAATAATAACTTGATTAAAATCTATTTAAATTATTTTCTTTTGAACTGAATCAAGTCAGTTTTTTTTTTTAAGAATGGTTCAAACCTAGTTTGGTTTGTTGGTTTCCGTCGCGCCTCTGTTTCTTTTCTGTTCGAACAAAGGCTGATGACCTTTGGTTATAATTAAAGTTCAAGGTAAACGGAGTGATGTCTTTATTCAGGAGTCTTCCCTCTAATTGGCTTGTAGCATTTTGCTTTGTTATTAACAAGCTGTGTTAGTAATTGCTATATTTACACACTTTTTTTTTTATCGTCTTTTGTACTGCCACTCGGAAAACAAATTAAATGGTGCAGAAATTAACCATTTTGTCCAACATCCATGATTACAGAGATAATAATAATAATAATAATAATAATAATAACGACAAAGATAGAAATAAAAATAGCAACATTAAAAATTGTTGTGGTATAATAATAGTAACAGTGGTGGCTTTGATATACAGTAGTGGTAGTATTTGTAGCAGTGACGGTAGTAAAAGCAGCGTCAGTACTAGCAGAAGTAGATATAGTAGTAGTAGTAGTAGTAGTAGTAGTAGTAGTAGTAGTAGTATAAAAATACAACACAAAAAACGACAACGACATCAACTAAAGTAAAGACAGCAATAATAATTGAATAATTTAGTAGTTAGTCGTTTGTTAGCAAATATTTTACAATTTAAAACCATCTAGAAGGTATAACAACTACGACGACAACAGCCCATAATAATAAACAACTCCAGTAATAACCAGAAACATATTAACTATATCGGCAATAAAAATAACAATGATAACAACATAAATAACAATAATGTTAATAATATTAGGAGTAGTAGTGGTAGTGATAGTAGTAATAGTAATGGTTGTTATAGTAGCAGTGGTAGTGATGGTAATAGTAGTGGTATTTTTAGCAGTAGTAGTAGAAGCAGTGGTAATGGTGTTAATATTAGTATCAGTTGTAGTAGTTGAAGTAGTAATACAGGTGGTGGTGATCGTAGTAATTTTAATAGCAAAAGAACTTCATCCTATATATTATCGTTGTATCTTCACACTTGTTTTTCTTTCTGGTTATTTATTTATTTATTTACTATTTATTTATTGATTTATTGATTTATTTATGTATTTATTTATTTATTTATTTATTTATTTATTGATTTATTTATTTATTTATCTATTTATTTATCTATTTATTTATTTATCTATTTATTTATTTATTTATTTATTTACTTATTTATTTATTTATTTATTTATTTGTTTCAGACCGTGCATTAATTTTAAGAACAGAGTCATCGTCTAAGTCTGATAATTCTGTCTAATTCTACGACATTGTCTGACTGTGTATGGAACACGTCAGTTCTAATGACTCATTTGAATAACTGATTTGAATAACTGAATAAGTAACAAGATTTTATCACATCTGTGTACGAAGTATTCGAGATGTTTCAGCCACGACACAAGAACACACAAATAAATTTGATTCCCACAAGACACAAATACACTGACATTGTTTTTTTTCTGGGATTTTTACGTCTCTGACCTCTTGTCAAATAAACTGAATATTCATGAGTAAGAATTAGCGCGCACTTAGATATAATAATGCATTTGCTCATTCTTATGTATGTACATATCCATTCATCCATACAAAGAAACGCGCGCAAAAAAAACAACAACAACAAAACAAAAACAAAAAAAAAAAAAAAAAAAACATTCACACGCTTTAGTATACATTCATGCACACATACATTCATAGATACATACATGTCTGTAATTTTTGTATAATATTCACATGTACACATATATTCACAGATTCATATATCATATATGTATTGAGTACACACATATTATAATTAATAAGTATACCCCTCCCAACTGTTATTTTGAATCGTCCCTTAATATACCTGGGAAAAGCTTAGTCATGGTCACGTGAAAAATGTCACCTGATACAGTTATCCACCCTCAGTGTTAAAGTCCATTGTTGTACGTTTTCGTGTCACTAATCTTTGTGTCGCCGTACACGCTGAAACTTTTAGATATAAAAACAAAATGTACAAAGTATTGGCTCTGTTACTGTGTTATTCTGTCAGTGACGTCACAGCATACATGCCGATACCTAAAAGGGAGGTTGGTTTCGTGTATGCACGTGGAAGCGCAGAAGCCCCCGTTCATCTGGACGCTTACCTCGATCTTGCATGTCCGGCCAGCAAACAGGCTCTCCCCAGTCTCATTAACGTTGCCGACCATTACGGACCCAAAACCGTTCGTCTGACGTCACATATTTTCCCACTGCCGTATCACCGAATAGCTTTCGGTAGTGCCAAGGTAGGGGTAATAAACGATATATTATGTATGTATATTTGTACGTGTGCGTATATGCGGGTGATTGCCTATTCGTTCGTCTGTCTGTCTTCATGTCTGTCTTTCTGTTGTATGTATGTATGTATGTATGTATGTATGTATGCATGCATGAAAGTATGTATGTATTGTATATATAGATACACACACTCACACACACACTCATACATATATATATATATTTTATATATATGAGTGTGTGTGTGAGTGTGTATATCTATATATCTTTCTATATATGTATATAGGTTTAGACACAAAAATGCACATATTCATACATGCATGCATATATACACATGTACTACATACATACGCACATACGTACATTCGTACATACATACATAAATACTCAAGCATTAATGCGTGTAAACAGACATACAGATTTACATATATATTTATATATATATAAAACCCAAACACACGCACACACAACCATAAATACACACATACACATACACACACACATTATTAAATTAGTTTTGTTATCATTCACCAGGGCGCTCACATCGTCAACAGCCTCTCTGACCTCAACACCACGTACAGGTGGATTGACGTGGTTTTCAACAACTACGACAGTTTCACTAACAAGGCAACATTCAAGCTTTCTGAAGAACAGCTTGTAACGTGAGTCTGTGATAATGAATACTGCAGTTGTTGTTGTTGTAGTATTATTAATAGCGTGGTAGTGATAGTTATTGTTATAATTGTAACTGTAGTAGAATTGGTAGTATGAGTCATAGTAACAGTAGTAGAAGCAGTGGTAGTAGAAGTTACTATTATAATTGCAACCAGTAGGAGTCATAGTGGTAGTAGTCGTATTAGCAGTAGTAGTAGTAGTAGTAATAGTGGTAGCAACAGTAGTAGTAGGAGTAGCAGTAGTAGTAGTAATAGAAGTAGTAGTAGTAGAAGAAGTAATAGTGGTAGCAGCAGTAGTAGTCGTATTAGCAGTAGTAGTAGTAATAGTAGTAGTAGTAGCAGTAGTAGTAGTAGTAGTAATAGTGGTAGCAGCACCAGCAGTAGTGTTAGTAGTAGTAGTTGTAGTAGTAGTAGTAATAGTAGTTGTAGTTGTAGTAGCAGAACCAGTAGTGATAATTGTTGTTAAAATGTTAATTGTAGTAGAATCGGTAGAAGCAGTCATAGTAGTTGTAGTTGTTGTAGTAGTGGTAAACTGTAGCAGAACTAATAGAAACAGCCAATAGCAGTTCTAATAGTGGTAGTAATGTTAATAATAGAAATAGTAGTAGTTGTTGCAGTAGTAACTACTGATTTTGCGGTGTAGTAATTTAAAAAAAAATAGTTGAGTTAAAATCATATTGGCAGTATAGTAGTAATAGCAGAATCTTTTTCTTCTTCTTCATACATTAATCGATAAAATGGATTGAGAATTATAATGTTGATGGAGAGAGAGAGAGAGAGAGAGAGAGAGAGAGAGAGAGAGAGAGAGAGAGAGAGAGAGAGAGAGAGAGAGAGAGAGAGAGAGAGAGAGAGAGAGAGAGAGATTTTCTAAAATACTGAAAGACACACTCGTCTCGTTAGATTTTTTATTCGTTCCTGGTTTTTATAAGTTACAAGGTTTTATGAGTTAGATTACTGTCACCATCACAGATTTTATTTGACAGTAACAAAATGAAACATGCACTCGGAAGATAGGAAGAAATATTATTTTAATGATGAACACAGCACGTTACTAATTCACAGTTATAAATTATAACTTATGTGTCATACATATGTCAGAGAACAATACAGATAATCACAGAGAAAACCCTCACAGACACTAAAGTGGCTACTCTTTATGTATCAGCAGCATACTGTCTTTTATATTTTCCTTCCCACTGACAGGAAAACATAATATGACCTGTGATAAACCGGTTCTGGCGCACCGGCGGATAAATATAAACCTGGTTTTAACTGTTTGTATACATAGCCACTAGTACACAAGAGAGACAACACGTTTTAAGTATACTGAATCTAGTCTGATTAACAATAAACTGACTGCCAGAGAAAATCAGAAGAAGAAAACGAAACGAAAAAGAAACATCTCGACTAACAGTAATATACAAAACAACAAACAAACAAACAAACAAACATTAAAATTAAGAAAAACATTTTACAGAATAGAAACGTTGCTGTATTTCGATTATGCAATACGTAGATGTAATCTGTAGCACAGATGTGACCCACGTAACAATGCAGTTATTTGCAGTAAATAATACCAAGAATATGCCGATCCAGAGAACACTTAAGACCGAGGTTTGCACAAAATCCACTGTCAGAGAAATAACATGCTGTGAAACACAGAAGCTTATTTAATTTATATGATAGCGATGGCCTTCATAATAATAATGATGAATTTATTTGGAGTAAATGAATAATAATAATAATAATAATAATAATAATAATAATAATAATAATAATTCTCTTTTTATAACTTAATTACTGATTTATTATTAACACAGAAATGAAGGTTAAAAAATATATATCTGAAATTTGCAAAAAAAATAATGGAGAAAATTTGGTTATTTATTTATTGTTGTTGTTGTTATCGTTTTTATTGTTGTTGCTGCTGCTGTTATTATTCATTTTGTTATTATTGTTGTTATTGTTATTATTGTTGTCGTTGCTGTTGCTGCTGCTGTCGGTATTATTGCATATTTTTCGTCTCATTTCTCTCCTTTTAACTGTGTTTGTAAGTGTTTACAAAAATTACACGAACGAACTAAGAAAAAAAAGATTTAAGATTCAATAAATTAAACTGCAGTTTATAACGCTGATGTAATTTACGACAAACGTAATATATTACGACAACTTCATAATATATTTAGATCACCTCTGTTGGATGATGTTTCGAATGCTGTGTATTCTATCATACACTCATAACTACACTGATTATAGAAAGAGTTCGTAAAGGAACAGAGAGAGAAATACTTTGAAGTGTTCTAAATTTTCGAAAAATACTTATTTATTAAACACAACAAGAAAAAGGTTAAGGTCATATACGAATCATTGACAAGCATGTTGTGTAACGCACGCGCGCATTCAGACATTTTTTTGTTCTTTTCTTTTCATACTCTTCCTTCTCTTTTTTTTAATTTTTGTTTTTTATATTTTTATTTCTATTTCTATTTCTATTTTTACCCATTTCATTAACTTATTTCTGTAACTTTGCTTACAACTTCGCAGAGGGTATTCAGAGTTCAAACTTAAACCATCCATCTTCATCCGACATCACCAACTCCCAGCGGCCATTCGCTTCTCCCGCTTAACATTTCCGCTTCCTGTCCAGATAACGTAAACACTTCCTGCTCGTGCGAGTCACAGAACAGTCTCGTGCATCAAAACGTCCAGTCACGATGGGCGTGCTTTAATAACGCTGTTGAAGAAGAGTCTGAATGTTACCTGTCTGAGATGTTTAGCGAGATCATTTTTCTATAAACGTCGCGGGTTCTGGAAATACGCACGTTATTAATAATTCAGCGACAGAACCAACCTTCAGAGCAGGCAATATCCCGTTTCCTACCAGACCATGTGTAAGACAGATTATAAACAGACAGGAGACGTTTGGTTATAAAGGTTCTTCATTAAAGTTTAAACATTAAAGTTTAAATATAATTTCTATTTTAGGTTTCACCGAGGTCGCTGTAGCCCATGTTTAATCCGCGCGAATCTGTCTGTTAACAAGTTTTACAGTCAATCAACATCACATGTGTTATCAGCAATCATGTGGTAACAATGCACATTGTTATTTTTCTCAAATCATATTGTAAAATAAATTGAGTTAATTACGTAGCAAGTGATCTTAAAATGGCCCTATTATGGCTGCTTAACCAAAAATGAAGGTATTTCTATAAATGGCTGCATGTTCTTGAGGTTTCTCATTAAGTACTGTTTAATTTGATCATTTTCGTTTGTTTTATTTTATTTTATTTATTTATTTATTTTCTCACTCGTTTTAGAGAGACAGTAATACAGATCAGAGAGAGAGAGAGAGAGAGAGAGAGAGAGAGAGAGAGAGAGAGAGATAATTACGAATAATTTTTTGTCTTTTTCTCTTCCTTTACTTAATATTATCTCTACAGCAGTCTTGTGTGTTTGTGTGTGTGTGTGTGTTCGACGCATTTCCTCAGAATTCAGTTATCTCTGTAATTTTCTGTACATTATTATGAATCCCACCGCTGTGATCTAAATTACATCTGAAGCTATTTATTTACGGTTTATTTTTTATATTTATTTTTTTAACTTGAAAAAGAAAAAAGAAAAGAAAAGAAAAGATTGTTTTAGTTTCAGTGATTTCATAACATAAATAGGTGCTGAATATTTACTTTGTAATGTAATGATATTTCCTTCTGTTTATATTTATTTATTAACATATATATTTTTATTTTTTATTTTTTTATAGTACATAACAGAAATGTTACTTACGAATATATTTAGATTTTGGCTATATTTAGCTGTATTTATGGCTATATTCAATTTAGTATATATATCAATTAAAAAAAATATATTCTTCAACGATATGAAATTTATTTATGTATTTATTTATTCATTCAGTTATTTATTTATTTATTGGAGGTGGGATTTATGTGTACATGTGTGTTCGTATTATGTACGTTTGTTTGTTTTACTGTTGTTGTTTTTTTAGATCACTAGTAATATAAATTATATTTTAGTCATTCACAGATTGTTTGGATGTTTTTCTGTTTTCTGAAAAAGTTTAATAAATATAAAACTCCAGGGATTTAGCGCTAAACCGACAAATTGGCTTCCCGCGAAATTAACTGCAGGTCGTCTGCTCTCTTGGACTGGTTTTCGCTCTTTATGAGGCTAAACCAAATATCGGTCTATTCCAATTCTATTCTCTGTACCGTAACTCGACCAAACTGATGAAAATCAGTAATACACTGAACTGAAACCCTATAAATATTTTATTATTTTCTGAAAGCGACATAATCCAATGTGCGCATGTGCGTCTAATTTCGTCTTACACGTTCGGCCATGATCCGAAGCAATGACTCAGTAGAACTACTATTACCCCGCCAAATCAGGTTAATAAACGAGTTACTGCTTGTCAGTATAAATTAATTTGCTACTAACCTGGACTTAGCTGTCTGTTAGAGGTGATATGAATTAGTTAAAGAATAGACTGAATCACAGATACGAAAGTAAATGTTTTTTAAGCTGGGGAAGATTCAAGATTAATAATAATTATACTGCATGGTGATGAATATAATTGCTGAATTTATTATTATTATTATTATTATTATTATTATTATTATTATTATTATTTTATTTTTATTATTATTACTATTATTATTATTTATTTATTTATTTATTTATTTTTTGTTGCTTTTGTTTGCTTGTTTCTTGTTTGTTGTTTCTTTTTTGCGAATGAAAGGATTGTAGAATTTTTTTTTTGATAACCTTTTAGATAAACCTAGTTGAAATTCAGTTTTCAGACAAAACAAAGAAGAAAAGAGGTGAATGTAAATATGTTTGATATCCATAAAATATTCTCTGAAACGTACATGTGTATGTATGTATGCATGTTCGTTGGTATGTCGATGTTTGTCTATATAATGATTACAGCTTTTAGTATTTTAATTTTTTGAAATAGGGTTTTAAATTAATTATTATTCGTTCCCTCGTTTACTGAATGTAATATCCGTACCTTGAACAATATTAAAAAAAAAAATTTAAAAATTTCTTATGTTTTTCATCAGGAAATTTGCTGGTCTGGCTTCACGTTTGGGTATTTCTAAATCCAAATTTATTGAACTTTATTCTGATGAATCACTGGAGGAAGACACGAGAGTGGCCTGGAAATACGGATGTAGCAGTGAGTGTTATATTTATAATTATGTTTTCTATACTGAAGCGAATGCAAAGTCTTTGGTGGGGTGCCAAAATATCCTAAATATATTTCCAGTAAGTTTTTAAAATTATTATCAACAACCTTTGTTGATAATAAAGTTCGACAATAAAGTAATAACAAACTGATTAGGATGCAGAACATGAAGTGGATGGATCTAGAATACGGATATTTGAAAATGTACAATAAGCATGTTACTTTCAACATTGTTATAAATTACATAGCAAAAACATTGTTTTTAATTATATATATCTATTGTTTTTAACAGGAGGAGTAACAGGAACCCCGACGTTCATGTTGAACGATGTCGTCGTTGATGCAGATCCGTCCTGGGATCTTAAACAGTGGAAACAACTGATCGATCCTTTGTTAGGAAGCAGAAAACACGTTTCCTTTAAACTCAGCTTAAAACTGCATAGTCCGTGATCACTCTATATGCGTCAACTATATATGTATGTAGGTATGTAAGTACGTATATGCATGTATGAATGTGTCTATGTATAAAACCTTTGTTAATAAGGTGTATGTTAGATATCGCTGTATGTTGTTGTTGCAAGTAGTAAATAAAATATTCAACGCGTTTTACTCTCTTGTTTCTTTTCATTTATTATTCACACAGAAATCCAAGTTTAGCGAAACGGTGCCAGATAAAAATATGCAGTGCATAATAAGTATATTGAACGTGTCTTCGTTTCAAAATCTAAAATATTTTCTTCTTTTCTTCTTCTTCTTCTTCTTCTTGGTTTTCTTGTTAGTGCTTAGTCATCATTATCATCATCATCGTTATTGTTGTTATTATTGCTATTACTACTCTTATTATAATCAATTGGTTCAGTATGTGCTATTGATCATATAAGTGTTCAAAAAACAGAAATAAGAAAAATAAGAAAAACAAAAATAAGAAAACAATAATAATAATAATAATAATAACAACAACAACAACAACAGGACGATGATAAGAAGAATAACAATAGTAAAATTCGTAACGAAAATGATGACAACAACAGGAAAAACAATATTAATAACTGATAAATTAATATGGATGATTTGAAAATTACGAGTTTGAATTCGTAAGAACTTTAAATATATTTTTGAACAAAATTAATCATGTCGATTTCATATTCAATAAAACAGATTTAGACCAATTTTTTTTTTGCCCAGTACATTTTCATCATCATCACTATTATTTGTATTCTTCTTATGGTCATTGTCTGTCTTGAGACACATAGTATCTGTAACTGTAACATTGTTTGTTTTGGTTTTGTAATTATTATTATTATTATTATTATTATTATTATTATTATTATAAAGATCTTGAACTTAGTTCTAAGATACAATGGAAATAACTGGGTCATTTACACGTTCTTATCAATAAATTCAAAATGGCGTCCGCAGTTGTAATAAGTTTTGTGCTCGGTTTTTTCATTTTGCAAACTACTGGTGAGTATTTGTCATAATATAGTCGTAATAAAATCAGATAAAATCATTTGCTTGTAGCAATAAGAAACCACTAGTATTTCTTTGTAATAATGGTTTAAAATTCTAATCATTCGTGACAATTTTTTTCACTCTCTCTTTCACATTTTACACCATTTATCCCATTTTGTAAGATAAAATGAACTGTCGTTTTGCATAAGAATTTCATAAATAATAATAATTCGTTAATTAATTTAATAAGTATTGAACAAATAAAAAACAAAGAGTCAAACAAAAAACAAACAAACAAAGAAACAAATAAATAAATAGAAAAAGATTACTCTAAGAAATACAACTCTTGCAAGCTTGAATTCGTAAGAAATTAAAATATATTTTTTAACAAAATTAATCATGTGGATTTTATATTCAGTAAAACAGATTTAGAGATAATAGAATTATTATTATTTATATTATTATTATTATTATTATTATTATAAAGATCTAGAACTAAGTTCTAAGATACAATAGAAATAACTGGGTCATTTACACGTTCTTATCAATAAATTCAAAATGGCGACCGCAGTTGTAATAAGTTTTGTGCTCGGTTTTTTCATTTTGCAAACTACTGGTGAGTATTTGTCATAATATAGTCGTAATAAAATAGATGAAAATATTTGCTTGTAGCAATAAGAAACCACTAGTATTTCTTTGTAATAATGGTTTAAAGTTCTAATCATTCGTGACAATATTTTTCACTCTCTCTTTCACATTTTACACCATTTATCCCATTTTGTAAGATAAAATGAATTGTCTTTTTGCATAAGAATTCCATAAATAATAATAATTAGTTAATTAATTTTATAATTATAGAACAAAGAAACAAATGGAATAAACAAACAAAACAAACAAGAAACAACTCGTGCAATTACTGTGAAATGAACAACAATTAGTTTTTGTTTGATTAATCTTATATTTTTGAACAAAATTAATCAGCGATTTTATATGGCAAGTAAAACAGAAATTTACGTTAATTATTTAATTTTTTTTTATTTTAAAGACACTTTCTTGCATATTTTTATGTATGTATGATCTTGAACTGTTCTAATATGTGTAGAAATAACTGTGTGTTTGTTCTTATGTCCAAAATGTATTTGTCATATTGTGAGAATATTTAAACTTTTGTTTCAGCTCTGTTTTTTCCATGACAACTCTTCCTATCACCGAAGGCCCAACTACCAAACTACTGAGTGTAACGTATTTGTCATAATATAGTCGTAATAAAACAGAACAAAATAATTTAATAATGTAATAAATAAGAACCAATAGTATTTCTTTGTAATAATGGTTTAAAATAATTCTAATCATTCGTGACAATAACAATAATAACAATTTAATTTAATAATAATAATAATAATAATTATCCCATTTTAATAAGATAAAATGAATTGTAATTTGCATAATAATAATTCCATAAAATAATAATAATAATAATTAATTAATTTTAATTAATAACAAAATAAAATAAATGGAATAAGATTAATAAAAATAATAATAATAATTTTAATTATAATTTGTTTAATAATAATAATACAAAATAATAATAATAGCGATTGATAACAAGAATAAAAATTTTACGTTAATTAATTTATTATTTTTTTCTTATTTTAAAACATTTTCTTGCATATATTTTTGTATATGTATGGATGTATGTAATATATGTAGATGTGTGTGTGTGTGTGTGTGTGTGTGTGTGTTTTGTTTGTTCTGTATTTGTCATATTGTGAGAATATTTAAACTTATGATTTCAGCTCTGCCGGTTTCCATGACAACTCTTCCTATCACCGAAGGCCCAACTACCACCACAAGTGAGTATAACGAACAATACCTGGTACTACAGTAATAATAATAATAATAATAATAATAATAATAATAATAATAATAATAATAATAATAATAATAATAATAATAAAAATAATAATACAAAATAATAATAATAATAGTAGTCATAATAATAATAATACAAAATAATATTAAGAAAACAATAACAATAACAAGAATAAAAATTTTACGTTAATTAATTTATTATTTTTCTTATTTTAAAAACATTTCTTGCATATTTTTGTATATGTATGGATGTATGTAATATATGTAGATGTGTGTGTGTGTGTGTGTGTGTGTGTGTGTGTGTTTTGTGTGTGTGTTTGTTGTTTGTTCTGTATTTGTCATATTGTGAGAATATTTAAACTTATTATTTCAGCTCTGCCGGTTTCCATGACAACTCTTCCTACCATCGAAGGCCCACCTACCACCACGACTGAGTGTGAATACGGACACATCACCCGAAAAGGGTGTTTCCTCTACATCTGTCAGGAAGATGACAGGGTTGAAGTCGAGTTAATCATGTCAATAGAGTGCTGCAGAAAATACAACCCAGATCCTTCTTGTTACCAATATGTCTACGGTACTGCAGTAATAATAATAATAAAAAATCACAATAACAACAACAAAAACAACAACACAATAACTACAACAACAAAAACAATGACAATATGTGTAGCAACAACAAAAATAATGATGATAATAATAATAATAATAATAATAATAATAATAATAGTAGTAGTAGTAGTAGTAGTAGTAGTAGTATCATCTGTTGTTGTAGTGGTAGTGGAAGTGGTTTTTGTAGTAGTGGTAGTGGTAATGGCAGTGGTTGTGTTATTATTAGTAGTGGCTGTAGTAGTGGTAGTGATAGTAGTTATAGTGGTAGTAGTACTGGTGGTGGTAGTCGTGATAATAATAGTAAAAACACAGCAGTAGAAATAGTAACAGCTGTGATAGTAATACCAGAAGGAGAACAAATAGTGTAGCAATAGTAAAATAAATACATACAGTAAAATTATTGTAGGGGGTGTTATTAATTGTTTTTTGTTTTTTGTTGTTTTGTTTTTAATTGTTTTTCAAATTTTGTTTGTTTTTTTTGTTTTAATTGGCGTTTTTTAATTGTTTTTTCAGACTACGTATTAAACCAATGATGGACTGGCTGAATGCTAAAGTAAAGACATTACAGTGAATAAAATGTTACTGCGTGTGACATACCGACTGTAATAAAATATAACCAGTTTGCTGTTTTGTTCTGATTTTAAAGCCTAAAAATTTAGGTTCCTCCAATCTCCTTAATAATTACAGTTTCAAAAAAAATATTACATTCATTTCCACTGAGTAAAAGTGATTTTTTGGCAAACTGAAATAATAAGAATAAAAATGATAACATGAATTAGTTCCTCTGATGTAAATAAACACATGGAAACACAAATACATAAATGTGTATGCATACATATATACATACAAATACATATGGATGTATATATACATACATGTATGTAATACTGATGATATATATTTTATTACACAGTTTTTCAACAATGATCATATAGTGTTCAGTTCTGGACATTCTACAAAAATAAAACATACCTCACTTCTAATTGATAACTTCAAACCTGCACTTAATTTGTTTAGCATACAGTGTTGATTTTATAACAGACATAATAATAAGTATATTATAACAACTACAACAACAACAGCCCTTAATAATGTTATCCATTAATAACAACAAACATATCAACAATAACACTAAGAATAAAAATAACAATCATATTAACATAAATAACAATAATAGTAATAATATCAGTAGTAGTAATGGTTGTTCTAGTAGTAGTAGTAATAGCAGCAGTGGTAGTGGTGGTAATAGTGGTAGTAATAGTGGTAGTAATGTTAATAATAGAAAGAGTAGTAGTTGTTGCAGTAGTAACCACTGATTTTGCATGTAGTAATTAAAAAAAAATATATAGTTACGTCAAAATCATATTGGCAGGATAATAGTAGATTTTTTATTCGTTCCTGGTTTTTATAAGTTACAAGGTTTTATGAGTTAGATTATTGTCACCATCACAGATATTATTTGACAGTAGCAAAATGAAACATGCACTCGGAAGATAGGAAGAAATATTATTTTAATGATGAACACAGCACGTTACCAATTCACAGTTATAAATTATAACTTATGTGTCATACACACGTCAGAGAACAATACAGATAACCACAGAGAAAACCCTCACAGACACTAAAGTGGCTACTCTTTCTGTATCAGCAGCATACTATCTTTTATATTTTCCTTCCCACTGACAGGAAAACATAATATGACCTGTGATAAACCGGTTGTGGAGCACCGGCGGATAAATATACACCTGGTTTTAACTGTTTGTATACAAACCAGACAACATGTTTTAAATATACTGACTCTAGTCTGATTAACAATAAATCGACTGCCACAGAAAAACAGAAGAAGAAAACGAAACGAAAAAGAAACATCTCGACTAACAGTAAAATAGAAAACAACAAACATTAAAATTAAGAAAAACATTTTACAGAATAGAAACGTGTCTGTATTTCGATTATGCAATACTTAGATGTAATCTATAGCACAGATGTGACCCAGGTAACAATGCAATTATTTGCAGTAAATAATACCAAGAATACTACACTTATTTTACGAGGAAATCGGAATGCGTGCAAGTAGTAATAACTGTAGTAGTAGTAGTAGTAGTAGTAGAAATTGTAGTTGTTGTTGTTTCAGTAATACATGCATTTAATAGAAGTACTTTAGTAGTAGTAGTAGTCATACGTTTTCCTGATAGATTTTAACAGCGAAGGATCTTTAGCGTTCACATAACAAAGTATTTGATAAACAAACAAATAAACAAAAATAAACAAATAAAGGAAAGAATAAATAAATCAATTTGTCGATTCAGAGAACTATTACGGATGAGGTTTGCACAAAATCCACTAAACGAAAAACGAAATCGTTAAAAAGGAAACGACTGTAAGAAACACTGTCAAAAAAATAACATGCTTTAATTTATATGATAGCGATAGCCTTCATAATAGTAACGATGAATTTATTTGGAGTAAATGAATAATAATAATAATAATAATAATAATAATAATAATAATAATAATAATAATAATAATAATAACAGTAACAACAACAACAACAATAATTACAACAGGATGATGATGAGAAGAATAACAATAGTAAAAATCGTAACGAAAATGATGACAACAAAAGCAAAAAGAATAATAATAACTGATAAATTAATATGGATGATTTGAAAATTACAACAATTTGAATTCGTTAGAAATTTAAATATATTTTTGATTAAAAATTAATCATGTCGATTTCACATTCAATAAAACAGATTTAGACCAATTTTTTTTCCCCAGTACATTTTCATCATCATCAGTATTATTTGTATTCTTCTTATGGTCATTGTCTGTCTTGAGACACATAGTATCTGTAACTGTAACATTGGTTGTATTTGTTTTTTAATTATTAATATTAATATTATTATTATTATTATTATTATTATTATTATTATAAAGATCTAGAACTAAGTTCTAAGGTACAATAGAAATAACTGGGTAATTTACACGTTCTTATCAATAAATTCAAAATGGCTGCCGCAGTTGTAATAAGTCTTGTGCTCGGTTTTTTCGTTTTGCAAACTACTGGTGAGTATTTGTCATAATATAGTCGTAATAAAACAGATGAAATCATTTGCTTGTAGCAATAAGAAACCACTAGTATTTCTTTGTAATAATGGTTTAAAGTTCTAATCATTCGTGACAATATTTTTCACTCTCTCTTTCACATTTTACACCATTTATCCCATTTTGTAAGATGAAATGATTTGTCTTTTTGCATAAGAATTACATAAATAATAATAATTCGTTAATTAATTTAATAAGTATTGAACAAACAAAAAAGAAACAGTCAAACAAACAAACAAACAAATAAATAGAAAACGATTACTCTAAGAAACAGAACTCTTGCAAGCTTGAATTCGTAAGAAATTAAACTATATTTTTGAACAAAATTAATCATGTGGATTTTATATTCAATAAAACAGATTTAGAGATAATAAAATTATTATTATTATTATTATTATTATTATTATTATTATTATTATTATTATTATAAAGATCTTGAACTATCTTCTAAGATAAGATAGAAATAACTGGGTCATTTACACGTTCTTATCAATAAATTCAAAATGGCTGCCGCAGTTGTAATAAGTTTTGTGCTCGGTTTTTTCGTTTTGCATACTACTGGTAAGTATTTGTCATAATATAGTCGTAATAAAACAGATAAAATCATTTGCTTGTAGCAATAAGAAACCACTAGTATTTCTTTGTAATAATGGTTTAAAGTTCTAATCATTCGTGACAATATTTTCCACTCTCTCTTTCACATTTTACACCATTTATCCCATTTTGTAAGATAAAATGAATTGTCTTTTTGCATAAGAATTCCATAAATAATAATAATTCGTTAATTAATTTAATAATTATAGAACAAATAAACAAACAAACAATCAAACAAACAAACAAACAAAAACAAATAAATAAATAGAAAACGATTACTCTAAGAAACACAACTCTTGCAAGCTTGAATTCGTAAGAAATTTAAATATATTTTTGAACAAAATTAATCATGTGGATTTTATATTCAATAAAACAGATTTAGAGATTATAGCATTATTATTATTATTATTATTATTATTATTATTATTACTATAAAGATCTACAACTAAGTTTTAAGATACAATGGAAATATCTGGGTCATTTACACGTTCTTATCAATAAATTGAAAATGGCTGCAGCAGTTGTAATAAGTTTTGTGCTCGGTTTTTTCGTTTTGCAAACTGCTGGTGAGTATTTGTCATAATAACTTTGTAATAAAATAAGATAAAATAATTTGCTTGTAGCAATAATAAACCACTAGTATTTCTTTGTAATAATGGTTTAAAGTTCTAATCTTTAATCACATAAATTTTGTTCACTCTCTCTTTCACATTTTACACCATTTATCTCATTTTGTAAGATAAAATGAATTGTCTTTTTGCATAAGAATTCCATAAATAATAATGATTCTTAATTCATTTAATAATTATTGAACAAATAAACAAACAGTCAAACAAACAAACAAACAAGCAAAGAAATAAATAAATAGAAAACGATTACTCTAAGAAACACGACTCTTGCAAGCTTGAATTCGTAAGAAATTAAACTATATTTTTGAACAAAATTAATCATGTGGATTTTATATTCAATAAAACAGATTTAGAGATAATAGAATTATTATTATTATTATTATTATTATTAGTATTATTATTATTATTATTATTATAAAGATCTTGAACTATCTTCTAAGATAAGATAGAAATAACTGGGTCATTTACACGTTCTTATCAATAAATTCAAAATGGCTGCCGCAGTTGTAATAAGTTTTGTGCTCGGTTTTTTCGTTTTGCATACTACTGGTGAGTATTTGTCATAATATAGTCGTAATAAAACAGATAAAATCATTTGCTTGTAGCAATAAGAAACCACTAGTATTTCTTTGTAATAATGGTTTAAAGTTCTAATCATTCGTGACAATATTTTTCACTCTCTCTTTCACATTTTACAGCATTTATCCCATTTTCTGAGATGAAATGATTTGTCTTTCTGCATAAGAATTTCATAAATTGTATAATAATTCGTTAATTAATTTAATAATTATAGAACAAACAAACAAATAAATAAATGGATTAAGATTAATCTAAGAAACAACTCGTGCAAGCTTGTGATTAGTTTTGTTTGATTAATCTTACTTGATGAGCATTACAGCGATTGATGGCAAGTAACTGAAATCTTACGTTAATTATTTAATTATTTTTCTTATTTTAAGGACACTTTCTTGCATATTTTTATGTATGTTTGTGTATGTATGTGTGTATATGTGTGTGTATATGTGTGTGTGTTTGTCTGCGTGTGTGTGTATTTGTATTTGTCTTGTGTATTTGTCATATTTAGAGAATATTCAAACTTATGATTTCAGCTCTACCGGTTTCCATGACAACTCTTCCTACCATCGAAGGCCCAACTACCACCACAAGTGAGTATAACGAACAATACCTGGTACTACAGTAATAATAATAATAATAATAATAATAATAATAATAATAATAATAATAATAATAATAATAATAATAATAATAATAATAATAATAATAATAATAATAATAAAACAATAACAAGAACAAAAATTTTACGTTAATTAATTTATTATTTTTCTTATTTTAAAAACATTTTCTTGCATATTTTTGCATATGTATGGATGTATGTATATATGTAGATGTGTGTATGTGTGCGCGTGTGTGTGTGTGTTTGTGTATGCGTGTTCTGTATTTATCATATTGTGAGAATATTTAAACTGTAATTTCACCTGTGCCAGCTTCCACGACAATGAGTGAGTGTGGAGACGGAGCGTACACCACGAGAGACTGCATCATCTACTACTGTCTTCAAGGGCACTGGATTCAACTGGAGTTTGTCATGTCATTAGAGTGCTGCAGAAAATACAACCCGACACCTGCTTGTTACAACTATATCTCCGGTACTACAGTAATAATAATAATAAACAATCACAATAACAACAACAACAACTAAAACAACAACAACACAATAACTATAACAACAATAACAATGAAAATATCTGTAGCAACAACAAAAATAATGATATTAATAATAATAATAATAATAATAATAATAATAATAATAATAATAATAATAATAATAATAGTAATAGTAGTAGTAGTGGTGGTAGTAGCAGTAGTAGTAGTAGTAGTAGTATCTGTTGTTGTAGTCGTAGTGGTAGTGGAAGTGTTTTTTATAGTAGTGGTAGTGGTAGTGATAGTAGTTATAGTGGTAGTAGTACTGGTGGTGGTAGTCGTGATAATAATAGTAAAAACACAGCAGTAGAAATAGTAACAGCTGTGATAGTGATACCAGGAGGAGAACAAATAGTGTAGCAATAGTAAAATAAATACATACAGTAAAATTATTGGGAGGTTTTGTTAATTTTTTTTATTTTTTGTTTTTTATTTTTATTTTTATTTTTTTTATTGTTTTTTAAATTTTGTTTGTTTGTTTTAATTGGGTTTTTAAATTGTTTTTTAAATTTTGTTTGTCTGTTTGTTTTAATTGGCGTTTTTTAATTGTTTTTTCAGCCTACATAACAAACAATTGATGGACTGGCTGAATGCTAAAGTAAAGACATTACAGTGAATAAAATGTTACTGTAATAAAACTGTAATAAAATATAACCAGTTTGCTGTTTTGTTCTGATTTTAAAGCCTAAAAATTTAGGTTCCTCTAATCTCCTTAATAATTACAGTTTCAGAAAAATATTACATTCATTTCTAAATAAACACATGGACACACACACATACATAAATGTGTATCCATACATATATACATACAAATACATATGGATATATATATACATACATGTATGTAATACTGATAATATATATTTTATTACACAGTCTTTCAACAATGATCATATAGTGTTCAGTTCTGGACATTCTACAAAAATAAAACATATTAATTGTTGTTAAAATGTTAATTTTGGTAGAATCGTAGTAGTTGTAGTTGTTGTAGTAGTGGTAAACTGTAGCAGAACTAATAGGAACTGTCAATAGTAGTAGTAATAGTGGCAGTAATGTTAATAGTAGTAGTTGCTGCAGTAGTAATTACTGATTTTGCGGTGTAGTAATTTAAAAATATATTGGCAGGATAGTAGTAGTAGCAGATTTGTTTTCTTCTTCTTTATAGTTTAATAGATAAAATGGTTTGAGAAATATAATGTTGATGGAGAGAGAGAGAGAGAGAGAGAGAGAGAGAGAGAGAGAGAGAGAGAGAGAGAGAGAGAGAGAGATCAAAGACCTTTTCTTTATATCAGTAAATATATTCACAAACATGCATACACATGAAGAGATAGAGAGAAAGACATAGAGAAAAGAGAGAGAGAGAGAGAGAGAGAGAGAGAGAGAGAGAGAGAGAGAGAGAGATCAAAGACCTTTTCTTTATATCAGTAAATATATTCACAAACATGCATACACATGAAGAGATAGAGAGAAAGACATAGGTAAAGAGAGAGAGAGAGAGATTCTAAAATACTGAAAGACACGCTCGTCTCGTTAGATTTTTTATTCGTTCCTGGTTTTTATAACTTACAAGGTTTTATGAGTTAGATTACTGTCACCATCACAGATATTATTTGACAGTAACAAAATGAAACATGCACTCGGAAGATAGGAAGAAATATTATTTTAATGATGAACACAGCACGTTACCAATTCACAGTTATAAATTATACTTATGTGTCATACACATGTCAGAGAACAATACAGATAATCACAGAAAAAACCCTACTCTTTCTGTATCAGCTGCAAACTATCTGTTATATTTTCCTTCCCACTGACAGGAAAACATAATATGACCTGTGATAAACCGGTTCTGGCGCATTGGCGGATAAATATAAACCTGGTTTTAACTGTTTGTATACATAGCCACTCGTACACAACACACACAACATGTTTTAAATATACTGACTCTATTTTCATTAACAGTAAATCGACTGCCAGTGAAAAACAGAAGATGAAAACGAAACGAAAAAGAAACATCTCGACTAACAGTAATATACAAAACAACAAACATTAAAATTAAGAAAAACCTTTTACAGAATAGAAACGTGTCTGTATTTCGATTATGCAATACGTAGATGTAATCTCTAGCACAGATGTGACCCACGTAACAATGCAGTTATTTGCAGTAAATAATACCAAGAATACTACACTTATTTTACGAGGAAATCAGAACGCGTGCAAGTAGTAATAGCTGTAGTAGTAGTACTGGTAGTAGAAATTGTAGTTGTAGTTGTTGTTTCAGTAATACATGCATTTAATAGAAGTACTTTAGTATTTAGTAGTAGTAGTAGTCATAAGTTACCCTCATAGATTTTAACAGTGAAGGATCTTTAGCGTTCACCTAACAAAGTATTTGATAAACAAATAAACAAATGTCTGTGTGTGTGTGTGTGTCTGTTCGACGCATTTCCTCAGAATTCAGTTATCTCTGTAATTTTCTGTACATTATTATGAATCCCACCGCTGTGATCTAAATTACATCTGAAGCTATTTATTTACTGTTTATTTTTTATATTTATTTTTTTTAACTTGAAAAAGAAAAAAGAAAAGAAAAGAAAATATTTATTTGGTTTCAGCGATTTCACAACATAAATAGGTGCTGAATATTTCCTTTGTAATGTAATGATATTTCCTTTTGTTTTCATTTATTTATTTATATATATATTATTTTTTTTTTTTTTTTTTTATAGTTATATAACAGATATGTTACTTACGGATATATTTAGATTTTATCTATATTTAGCTGTATTGATTGCTGTATTGAATTTAGTATATATATCAATTAAAAAGAAAGATTTCTTTAAATATATGAAATTTATTTATTTTTATTTATTTATTCAGTTATTTATTTATTTAGTGGGGGTGGGATTTATCTGTATATGTCTGCGCGTGTGTGCGTGCATTTGTTTTATTGTTGTTGTTTTTTTAAATCACTTTTGATATAATTTATTTTTTGGTCAATCACAGATGTTTGGGTATTTTTCTCTTTTCTAAACGACAAATTGGCTTCCCGCGAAATTAACTGCAAGTCGTCTGCTCTCTTGGACTGGTTTTCGCTCTTTATGAGGCTAAACCAAATATCGGTCTATTCCAATTCTATTCTCTGTACCGTAACTCGACCAAACTGATGAAAATCAGTAATACACTGAACTGAAACCCTATAAATATTTTATTATTTTCTGAAAGCGACATAATCCAATGTGCGCATGTGCGTCTAATTTCGTCTTGCACGTTCGGCCATCATCCGAAACAATCGCTCAGAAGACCTAATATTACCCCGCTATATCAGATTAATAAACGAGTTTCTGCTTGTCAATATAAATTAATTTGCTATTAACCTGGACTTAGCTGTCTGTTAGATGTGATGTAAATTAGTTAAAGATTAAACTGAATCACAGATACGAAAGTAAATGTTTTTTAAGCTGGGGAAGTTTCAAGATTAATAATAATTATATTGCATGGTGATGAATATAATTGCTGAATTTATTATTATTATTATTATTATTATTATTATTATTATTGTTGTTGTTGTTGTTGTTGTTGTTGTTGTTGTTGCTGTTGTAGTTGTGATTGCATTCATTTTTCTAACTGTTTTTTATTCTTATTGTTAAATATTATTATTACTGCTGTTTTCGTTGTTTTTGTTTGTCGAATTATTATTATTATAAAAATTTCTGCTTCTTTCGTTTTTGACTGTTATTACATTTATGATGTTTCTTTTTTACATTCTTAAAATATAAACACATTTTTTTCCATAGTATATTTTCATCATCTTCATCATGGATATCATTTGCATTCTTCTTATGGTCATTGTCTCTCTTAGGACACAGGCCAATGACAAAGTATCTGGTTTTTTAATTTTTAATTATCATTATTGTTATTGTTATTATTATTATTATTATTATTATTATTATTATTATTATTATTATTATTATTATTATTATTATTATTATTTATTGTTTGTTTGTTTGTTGCTTTTGTTTGCTTGATTTTTGTTTGTTGTTTCTTTTTTGCGAATTAAAGGATTTTAGAAATCTTTTTTGAATAACCTTTTAGATAAACTATTCGAAATTCAGTTTTCAGACAAAACAAAGAAGAAAAGAGGTGAATGTAAATATGTTTGATATCCATAAAATATTCTCTGAAACGTACATGTGTATGTATGTATGCATGTTCATTGGTATGTCGATGTTTGTCTATATAATTATTACAGCTTTTAGTATTTTAATTTTTTGAATGTAATATCCGCACTTTGAACAATATTTTAAACAAATTACAAAAATTTATTTTGTTTTTCATCAGGAAATTTGCTGGTCTGGCTTCAAGTTTGGGTATTTCTAAATCCAAATTTATTGAACTTTATTCTGATGAATCACTGGAGGAAGACACGAGAGTGGCCTGGAAATACGGATGTAGCAGTGAGTGTTATATTTATAATTATGTTTTCTATACTGAAGCGAATGCAAAGTCTTTGGTGGTGTGCCCAAATATCCTAAATATATTTCCAGTAAGTTTTAAAAATCACTGTCAACAAACTTTGCTGATAATAAAATAATAACAAACTGATTAGGATGCAGAACATGAAGTGGATGGATTTAGAATACGGATATTTGAAAATGTACAATAAGCATGTTACTTTGAACATTGTTATAAATTACATAGTAAAAACATATATTGTTTTCAATTATATTTCAAAAACTCACACACACACACACACACACACACACACACATACACACATATATATTGTTTTTAACAGGAAGAGTAACAGGAACCCCGACGTTCATTTTGAACGATGTTGTCGTTGATGCAGATCCGTCCTGGGATCTTAAACAGTGGAAACAACTGATCGATCCTTTGTTAGGAAGCAGAAAACACGTTTAATTTAAACTCAGCTTAAAACTGCATTGTCCGTGATCACTCTATATGCGTCATCTAAATATATATCTATCTATATATATATATATATATACGTATGTATGTATGTGTGTGTATTTATTTATGTATGTATGTATGTGTGTGTGTGTGTGTGTATTTATGTATGTATGTATGTATGTACCTATGTATGTACTTACGAATGTATGTATGTATAAATGTTTGTATGTATAAAACCTTTGTTAATAATGTGTATGTTAGATATCGCTGTATGTTATTATTGTAAGTAATAAATAAAATATTCAAAGCGTTTTACTCTCTAGCTTCTTTTCATTTATTATTCACACAGAAATCCAAGTCTGGAGAAATGGTGTCAGATAAAAATATGCAGTGTATAATAAGTATATTGAAATTGTCTTTGTTTCAAAATCTAAAATATTTTCTTCTTCTTCTTCTTCTTCTTCTTCTTGGTTTTGTTGTTGTGTCATCATTACCATCATCATCGTTATTGTTGTTATTACTCCTATTACTACTATTATTATAACCGTTTAGTTCAATGTGTGCTATATTGATCATATAACTGTTCAAAAACAGAAATAATAAAAATAATAAAAACAACAATAATAATAATAATAACAATAATAATAATAATAATAACAACAACAACAACAACAACAACACGGCGATGACGAGAAGAATAACAATAGAAACGATAATGGTGACAACAAAAGCAAAAACAATAATAATAACTGATAAACTAAAATGGATGATTTGAAAATTACAACAGTTTGAATTCGTAAGAAATTTAAATATATTTTTGAACAAAATTAATCATGTCGATTTCGTATTCAATAAAACAATTTAGACCAATTTTTTTTTCCCCAGTACATTTTCATCATCATCAGTATTATTTGTATTCTTCTTATGGTCATTGTCTGTCTTGAGACACATAGTATCTGTAACTGTAACATTGTTTGTTTTGGTTTTTTAATTATTATTATTATTATTATTATTATTATTATTATTATTATTATTATTATTATTATCTTGAACTAACTTCTAAGGTACAATAGAAATAACTGGGTCATTTACACGTTCTTATCAATAAATTCAAAATGGCTGCGGCAGTTGCAGTAAGTTTTGTGCTCGGTTTTTTCATTTTGCAAACTGCTGGTGAGTATTTGTCATAATATAGTCGTAATAAAATAGATAAAATCATTTGCTTGTAGCAATAAGAAACACTAGTGTTTCTTTGTAATAATGGTTTAATTTCTAATCTTTCGTGACAATATTTTTTCACTCTCTCTTTCACATTTTACACCATTGATCCCATTTTGTAAGATGAAATGACCTGTCTTTTTGTATGAGAATTTCATAAATAATAATAATAATTAATTAATTAATTTAATGATTATTGAACAAATAAACAAACAAACAGTCAAACAAACAAACAAACAAATAAACAAATAAATAAATAAATAAATAAATAGAAAAAGATTAATCTAAGAAACACAACTCTTGCAAGCTTGAATTCGTAAGAAATTTAAATATATTTTTGAACAAAATTAATTAGGTCGATTTCATATTCAATAAAATAGATTTAGAGATAATAGCATTATTATTATTATTATTATTATTATTATTATTATTATTATTACTATAAAGATCTAGAACTAAGTTCTAAGGTACAATAGAAATAACTGGGTGATTTACACGTTCTTATCAATAAATTCAAAATGGCTGCCGCAGTTGTAATAAGTTTTGTGCTCGGTTTTTTCATTTTGCAAACTACTGTTGAGTATTTGTCATAATATAGTCGTAATAAAATAGATAAAATTTTTTGCTTGTAGCAATAAGAAACCACTAGTATTTTTTTGTAATAATGGTTTAAAGTTCTAATCTTTAATCACATAATAATTATTGAAAAAATTAATAAATAAATAAATAAATAAATGTACAAACAAACAAGGCAACAAACAAACAAACAAAGAAATAAATGGATTAAGATTAATCTAAGAAACAACTCTTGCAAGCTTGTGATTAGTTTTGTTTGATTAATCTTACTTGATGAGCATTACAGCGATTTATGGCAGGTAACTGAAATCTTACGTTATTTTTTTCTTCTTATTTTAAAAACATTTTCTTCCATATTTTTGTATATATATATATATATATATATATGTATGCATGTATGTATGTATGTATGTATATAAGTAGATGTCTGTGTGTGTATGTTTGTTTGTGTGTTCTGCATTTGTCATATTGTGAGAATATTTAAACTATAATTTCAGCTTTGCCGGTTTCCACGACAACTCTTCCTACCAACCAAGGCCCACCTACCACCACGACTGAGTGTACACCGGGAGAATCCGCCACGAGAAACTGTTCCATCTACTTCTGTAATGAAGGGCAGTGGGCGCCATTTGAACCTGTGCTGTCATCAGAATGCTGCAGAAAACACTACAACCCAATGTGTGCCGAACTTTACCCTGGTACTACAGTAATAATAATAATAAACAACAACAACAACAAAAACAACAACAACAACAACACAATAACTACAACAATAACAATGACAATAACGGTAGCAACGATACAAATAATGATAATAATAATAATAATAATAATAATAAATAAACAGTAACAATAACAAGAACAAAAGTTTTACGTTAATTATATTATTATTTTTCTTATTTTAAAGACATTTTCTTGCATATTTTTGAATATGTATGTATGTAGGTAGGTACGTAGGTGTGTGTGTGTGTTTGTGTGTGTGTCTGTGTGTTTGAGTGTGTCTGTGTTCTGTATTTGCCATATAGTGACAATTTCAGCTCTGCCGGTTTCGACGACAACTTCTCCTACCAAGGCCAAGAACAAAAACAACAACAACACAATAACTATAACAACAATAACAATGACAATAACTGTAGCAACAACAAAAATAATGATAATAATAATAATAATAATAATAATAGTAGTAGTAGTAGTAGTAGTAGTAGTAGTATCTGTTGTTGTAGTGGTAGTGGAAGTGGTTTTTGTAGTAGTGGTAGTGGTAATGGCAGTGGTTGTGTTATTATTAGTAGTGACTGTAGTAGTGGTAATGATAGTAGTTCTAGTGGTAAAAACATACAGTAAAATTACTGGGGGATTTTGTTAAAGTTTTTTATTTTAATTTAAATTTTTTTTAAATAATTTAAAAAAAATTTTGGTTGTTTGTTTTTTAACTGGTTTTTTTAATTGTTTTTTCAGACTACACAACACCTCGATGATGGACTGGCTGAATGCTAAAGTAAAGACATTACAGTGAATAAAATGTTACTGCGTGTGACATACCGACTGTAATAAAATATAACCAGTTTGCTCTTGTGTTCTGATTTTAAAGCCTAAAAATTTAGGTTCCTCTAATCTCATTAATAATTACAGTTTCAGAAAAAATATTACATTCATTTCCATTGAGTAAAAGTGATTTTTTGGCAAACTGAAATAATAAGAATAAAAATGATAACATGAATCAGTTCCTCTGATGTAAATAACAACATGCACACACACATACATATATACATACAAATACATATGGATGTATATATATACATACAGATACTTGTATATAATACTGATGATATATATTTTATTACACAGTTTTTCAACAATGATCATATAGTGTTCAGTTCTTGACATTCTACAAAAATAAAACATACCTCACTTGTAACTGATAACTTCAAACCTGCACTTAATTTGTTTGGCATACAGTGTTAATTATATAACAGACATAATAATTATAATATATTATAACAACTACAACAAAACAGCCCATAATAATGTTATCCAGTAATAATAACATCAACAATAAAAATAACAATCATAACAACATAAATAACAATAATAGTAATAATATTAGGAGTAGTAGGGGTTGTTGTAGTAGTAATGGTTGTTGTAGTAGTAGTAGTAATATCAGCAGTGGTAGTGGTGGTAATAGTAGTAATATTAGTAGCTGTTGTTGGAGTAGTTGAAGTAGTAATAGTGGTGGTGATGATCATAGTAATTGTAAAAGGAAAACAACGTCATCCTATGTATTATCGTCGTATCTTTATATCGTACATTTGTTTTTCTTTCTGGTTATTTATTTATTTATTTATTTATTTATTTATTTATTTATTTGTCTCAGTCCGTGCATTAATTTTAAGAAGAGACTCATCCTCTAAGTGTGATAATTCTATCATATTCATGAGTAACAATTAGTGCGCATTTCATATAATAATGCATTTGTTCATTCTTATAGATCTACATATCCATTTATCCAAGTATCCATACAAAGAAACGCACGCAAAAAAAAAAAAAAAAAAAAAAAACAACAAGAAGAAAAAACGAAAAACAACAACAACATTCACACGCCTTAGCATACATTCATTCTCACATACATTCATAGATACATACATGTCTATAATTTATATATAATATTCACATGTACACATATATTCACAGATTCATATATCATATATGTATTTAGTATACACATTTATAATTAATAAGCATACCCCTACCAACTGTTATTTTGAATCGTCCCTTAATATACCTGTGAAAAGCTTAGTCATGGTCACGTGAAAAATGTCACCTGATACAGTTATCCACCCTGAGTGTTAAAGTCCATTGTTGTACGTTTTCGTGTCACTAATCTTTGTCTCACCGTACACGCTGAAACTTTTAGATATAAAAACAAAATGTACAAAGTATTGGCTCTGTTACTGTGTTATTCTATCAGTGACGTCACAGCATACATGCCGATACCTAAAAGGGAGGTTGGTTTCGTGTATGCACGTGGAAGCGCAGAAGCCCCCGTTCATCTGGACGCTTACCTCGATCTTGCATGTCCGGGCAGCAAACATGCTCTCCCCAGTCTCATTAACGTTGCCGACCATTACGGACCCAAAACCGTTCGTCTGACGTCACATATTTTCCCACTGCCGTATCACAGAATAGCTTTCGGTAGTGCCAAGGTAGGGGTAATAAACGATATATTATGCAGGCGTATTTGTGCGTGTGCGTATGCGTGTGATTGCCTATTCGTTGCCTGTCTGCATGTCTGTCTGTCTTTCTGTTGAATGTATGTATGTATGTATCTATGTATGTATGTATGCATGCATGAATGTATGTATGTATGTATGAATGTATGTATGTATGTATGTATGTACGCGTGTATGTATTTATGTATGTATGTATGCATCATATATGCGTGTGTATGTATGTATGTATATATGTATGTGTGTATGTATGTATGTATGTATGTATATATGTATGTATGCGTGTATGTATGTATGTATGTATGCATCATATATGCGTGTATGTATGTATGTATGTATGCATCATATATGCGTGTATATGTATGTATGTATATATGTATATGTGTATGTATGTATGAATACATGAAAGTATGTATGTATCGTGTGATGTGTGTGTATATATATCTACATACACACACACATATATTAAATTAGTTTTATTATCATTCACCAGGGCGCTCACATCGTCAACAGCCTCTCTGACCTCAACACCACGTACAGGTGGATTGACGTGGTTTACAACAACTACGACAGTTTCACTAACAAGGCGACATTCAAGCTTTCTGAAGAACAGCTTGTAACGTGAGTCTGTGATAATGAATACCGCACTTGTTGTTGTTGTAGCACTGGTTTTGGTGATGTAAACATCAGTGATAATAGCGTGGCAGTGATAGTTATTGTTATAATTGTAACTGTAGTAGAACTGATAGTATGAGTCAGTGGTAGCAGCAGTAGTAGTCGTATTAGCAGTAGTAGTAGTAGTAGTAGTAGTAGTAGTAGTAGCAGTAGTAGTAGTAGTAGTAATAGTGGTAGCAGCAGTAGTAGTCGTATTAGCAGTAGTAGTAGTTGTTGTAGTAGTAATAGTGGTAGCAGCAGTAGTAGTCGTATTAGCAGTAGTAGTAGTAGTAGTAATAGTGGTAACAGCAGTAGCAGTAGTGGTAGTAGTAGTAGTTGTTGTTGTTGTTGTTGTTGTAGTGGTAATAGAGGTAGCAACAGCAGTAGTAGTTGTAGTAGAAATAGAAGTAGTAGAGTAGTAGCAATAGCAGACGCAGTAGTGGTATTGAAAATTGTTGTTAAAATGTTAATTTTGGTAGAATCGTAGTAGTTGTAGTTGTTGTAGTAGTGGTAAACTGTAGCAGAACTAATAGGAACTGTCAATAGTGGTAGTAGTGGTGGTAATAATGTTAATAATAGAAAGAGTAGTAGTTGTTGCAGTAGTAACTACTGATTTTGCGGTGTAGTAATTTAAAAAAATATATAGTTACGTTAAAACCATATTGGCAGGATAGTAGTAGTAGCAGACTTGTTTTCTTCTTCTTTATAGTTTAATAGATAAAATGGTTTGAGAAATATAATATTGATGGAGAGAGAGAGAGAGAGAGAGAGAGAGAGAGAGAGAGAGAGAGAGAGAGAGAGAGAGAGAGAGAGAGAGAGAGAGAGAGAGAGATTGTAAAATACTGACAGACACTCGTCTCGTTAGATTTTTTATTCATTCCTGGTTTTTATAACTTACAAGGTTTTATGAATTAGATTATTGTCACCATCACAGATATTATTTGACAGTAACAAAATGAAACATGCACTCGGAAGATAGAAAGAAATATTATTTTAATGATGAACACAGCACATTACTAATTCACAGTTATAAATTATAACTTATGTGACATACATATGTCAGAGAACAATACAGATAACCACAGAGAAAACCCTCACAGACACTAAAGTGGCTACTCTTTCTGTATCAACAGCAAGCTATCTTTTATATTTTCCTTCCCACTGACAGGAAAACATAATATGACCTGTGATAAACCGGTTCTGGCGCACCGGCGGATAAATATAAACCTGGTTTTAACTGTTTGTATAAATAGCCACTCGTACACAACACATAAACATGTTTTAAGTATACTGACTCTAGTCTGATTAACATTAAATCGACTGCCACAGAAAAACAGAAGAAGAAAACGAACCGAAAAAGAAACGTCTCGACTAACAGTAATATACAAAACAACAAACATTAAAATTAAGAAAAACATTTTACATAATAGAAACGTGTCTGTATTTCGATTATGCAATACGTAGATGTAATCTGTAGTACAGATGTTACCCAGGTAACAATGCAGTTGTTTCCAGTAAATAATACCAAGAATGCTACACTTATTTTACGAGGAAATCAGAACACGTGCAAGTAGTAATAGCTGTAGTAGTAGTACTAGTAGTAGAAATTGTAGTTGTTGTTGTTGTTGTTTCAGTAATATATGCATTTAATAGAAGTAATTTAGTAGTAGTAGTAGTCATACGTTATCCTGATAGATTTTAACAGCGAAGCATCTTTAGCGTTCACATAACAAAGTATTTGATAAACAAACAAATAAACAAAAATAAACAAATAAACAAATAAACAAAAAATAAATAAATATATTTGTCAATCCAGAGAACACTTAAGGCCGAGGTTTGCACAAAATCCAGTACATGAAAAACGAAACCGTTAAAAAGGAAGCGACTGTAGAAAACACTCTCACAAAAATAACATGCTGTAAAATACACACGAAGATTTAATTTATATGACAGCGATAGCCTTCATAATAGTAATGATGAATTTATTTGGAGAAAATGAATAATAATAATAATAATAATTATCTTTTTCTAACTTAATTACTGATTTATTATTAACCCAGAAATGAAGGTTAAAAAATATATATCTGAAAATTAGCAATAAAAATAATGGAGAAAATTTGGTTATTTATTTATTGTTGTTGTTGTTGTTGTCGTTTTTATTGTTGCTGTTGCTGCTGCTGCTGTTGATATTATTGCATATTTCTCGTCTCATTTCTCTCCTTTTAACTGTGTTTGTAAGTGTTTACAAAAATTACACGAACTAAGAAAAAAAAAACATTTAAGATTCAATAAATTAAACTGCAGTTTATAACTCTGATGTAATTTACGACAAACGTAATATATTACGACAACTTCATAATATATTTAGATCACCTCTGTTGGATGATGTTTCGAATGCTGTGTATTCTATCATACACTCGTAACTACACTGATTACAGTGAGAGTTCGTAAAGGAACAGAGATCGGAATACGTTGAAGTCTTCTACATTTTCGAAAAATACTTATTTATTAAATATAACAGGAAAAAGATTTAGGTCACATACGAATCATTCACAAGCATGTCGTGTAACGCACGCGCACACACACACACAAAGATGTTGTTGTTGCTTTCTTTTCACCTTCTTCCTTTTTTTTGTTTTTTTTAATGAAGTACTTTTTAATTTGATTTGTTTCGTTTATTTATTTATTTATTTATTTATTCTTTCATTCGTTTTAGAGAGAGAGACAGAGAGAAAGAGAGATAGATAATTACGAATAATTTCTAGCCTTTTTCTCTTCCTTTACTAAATTGTATCTGTACAGCAGTCTTGTGTGTGTGTTTGTGTGTGTGTGTGTGTGTGTGTGTGTGTGTGTGTGTTCGATGCATTTCCTCAGAATTCAGTTATCTCTGTAATTTTCTGTACATTATTATGAATCCCACCGCAGTGATCTAAATTATATCTGAAACTATTTATTTAGATAAAAAAAAAGAACATAACATAAATAGGTGCTGAATATTTACTTTGTAATGTAATGATATTTCCTTCTGTTTTTTATTTATTTATCTATACAATTTTTTTTTTTTTTAATAGTTACATAACAGAAATGTTAAGAATATTTTAGTATTTATCTATATTTAGCTGTATTGATTGCTATATTGAAATTAGTATATATATCAATTTAAAATAAATATATTTTAATTGAATGTTACTTACGAATATATTTAGATTTTGTCTATATTTAGCTGTATTTATTGCTATATTCAATTTAGTATATATATCAATTAAAACAAAATATTCTTTAAAGATATGAAATTTATTTATTTATTTATGTATTTATTTATTCATTCGGTTATTTATTTATTTATTGGAGGTGGGATTTATGTGTATATGTGTGTTCGTATTATGTACGTTTATTTGTTTTACTGTTGTTGTTTTTTTAGATCACTAGCAATATAAATTACATTTTAGTCATTCACAGATTGTTTGGGTGTTTTTCTGTTTTCTGAAAAAGTTTAATAAATATAAAACTGCAGGGATTTAGCGCTAAACCGACAAATTGGCTTCCCGCGAAATTAACTGCAGGTCGTCTGCTCTCTTGGACTGGTTTTCGCTCTTTATGAGGCTAAACCAAATATCGGTCTATTCCAATTCTATTCTCTGTACCGTAACTCGACCAAACTGAAGAAAATCAGTAATACACTGAACTGAAACCCTATAAATATTTTATTATGTTCTGAAAGCGACACAATCCAATGTGCGCATGTGCGTCTAATTTCGTCTTGCACGTTCGGCCATGATCCGAAGCAATGACTCAGTAGAACTACTATTACCTCGCCAAATCAGGTTAATAAACGAGTTATTGCTTGTCAATATAAATTAATTTGCTACTAACCTGGACTTAAGCTGGGGAAGATTCAAGATTAATAATAATTGTATTGCATGGGGATGAATATAATTGCTGAATTTATTATTATTATTATTATTATTATTATTATTATTATTATTATTATTTTTTTTTTGTTGCTTTTGTTTGCTTGTTTTTTGTTGTTTCTTTTTTGCGAATTAAAGGATTTTAGAAATCTTTTTTGAATAACCTTTTAGATAAATCTAGTCGTCAAAATTCAGTTTTCAGACAAAACAAAGAAGAAAAGAGTAAATATGTTTGATATCCATAAAATATTCTCTGAAACGTACACGTGTAAGTATGTGTGCATGTTCGTTGGTATGTCGATGTTTGTCTATATAACTATTACAGCTTTTAGTATTTTAGTTTTTTTAAATAGGGTTTTAAATTATTTATTATTTGTTACCTCGTTTACTGAATGTAATATCCGCACTTTGAACAATATTTTAAACAAATTACAAAAATTTATTTGTTTTTCATCAGGAAATTTGCTGGTCTGGCTTCAAGTTTGGGTATTTCTAAATCCAAATTTATGGAACTTTATTCTGATGAATCACTGGAGGAAGACACGAGAGTGGCCTGGAAATACGGATGTAGCAGTGAGTGTTATATTTATAATTGTGTTTTCTATACTGAAGCGAATGCAAAGTCTTTGGTGGGGTGCCAAAATATCCTAAATATATTTCCAGTAAGTTTTAAAAATTACTATCAACAACCTTTGTTGATAATAAAGTAATAACAAAGTGATTAGGATGCAGAACATGAAGTGGATGGATTTAGAATACGGATATTTGAAAATGTACAATATGCATGTTACTTTCAACATTGTTATAAATTACATAGCAAAAACATACATTGTTTTTAATTACATGAAATTTATAACACACACACACACACACACACACACACACACACATATATATATATATATATATTGTTTTTAACAGGAGGAGTAACAGGAACCCCGACGTTCATGTTGAACGATGTCGTCGTTGATGCAGATCCGTCCTGGGATCTTAAACAGTGGAAACAACTGATCGATCCTTTGTTAGGAAGCAGAAATCACGTTTAATTTAAACTCAGCTTAAAACTGCATTGTCCGTGATCACTCTAAATGCGTCATCTAAATATGTATCTATATATATTTATGTATGTATGTATGTATGTATGTGTGTATGTATTTATGTATGTATGTATGTATGTACCTATGTATGTACTTATGAATGTATGTATGTATAAATGTTTGTATGTATAAAACCTTTGTTAATAATGTGTATGTTAGATATCGCTGTATGTTATTGTTTCAAGTAGTAAATAAAATATGCAAAGCGTTTTACTCTCTAGTTTCTTTTCATTTATTATTCACACAGAAATCCAAGTTTAGCGAAACGGTGCCAGATAAAAATATGCAGTGTATAATAAGTATATTGAACGTGTCTTCGTTTCAAAATCTAAATTATTTTCTTCTTCTTGTCTTCTTCTTATTATTATTATTGTTGGTTTTGTCATCATTATGATCATCATCGTTGTTATTGTTGTTATTACTGCTATTACTACTATTATTATAACCATTTAGTTCAATATGTGCTACACAGATTTAGACAAATTTATTACATAATACATTTTCATTATCATCAGTATCATTTGCATTCTTCTTATGGTCATTGTTTCTTTTGGGACACAGGCCAGTGACAAAGCATCTGGTTTTTTAATTTTTAAGTATTATTATTATTATTATTATTATTATTATTATTATTATTATAAAGATCTTGATCTAACTTCTAAGATAAGATAGAAATAACTGGGTCATTTACACGTTCTTATCAATAAATTAAAAATGGCGACTGCAGTTGTAATAAGTTTTGTGCTCGATTTTTTTATTTTGCAAACTACTGGTGAGTATTTGTCATAATATAGTCGTAATAAAATAGACAAAATCATTTGCTTGTAGCAATAAGAAACCACTAGTATTTCTTTGTAATAATGGTTTAAAGTTCTAATCATTCGTGACAATATTTTTCACTCTCTCTTTCACATGTTACATTTATCCCATTTTGCAAGATGAAATGAACTGTCTTTTTGTATGAGAATTTCGTAAATAATAATAATTCGTTAATTAATTAATTTAACGATTATAGAAAAAATAAACAAACAAACAATCAATCAATCAAACAAGCAAACAAATAAAAACAAAAATTAAACAAATAAATAAATAGAAAATGATTGATCTAAGAAACACAACTCTTGCAAGCTTATGATTAAAATAGTTTTGTAAGATTTATCTTTCTTGATGTGTATTACAGCATTATGGAATTTATTTTACTTATTTTAAAATAATTTTCTTGCATATTTTTGTTTATATATGTATGTAGGCAGGTGTGTGTGTATGTGTGTGTGTGTGTGTGTGTGTTCTGTATTTGTCATATTGTGAGAATATTTAAACTATAATTTCAGCTCTGCCAGCTTTCACAACAACTCCTCCTACCACCACAGCTGACTGCAAGTGGGGAGAATACCCCAAGGGAGACTGTTTCTCCTACTACTGTCATGAAGGGCAGTGGCACCAATTTGAGTTAATGGCATCATTAGAATGCTGCAGAAAATACAACAACCCAACGCCTTTGTGTTACCAGCTTCACCCCGGTATTACAGAAATAATAATACTAATAGTAATAGCAGTGGTAGTGGTAGTGGTAGTACTACTAGCAGTAGTCGTAGTAGTGGTATTGGTAATGGTAGTGGTTGTGTTATTGTTAGTAGCAGGTGTAGTGGTAGTGATAGTGGTATTAGTTGTAGTGATAGCAGTAGTGATGATGGTAGTGATGGTAGCAATAGCAAAAATAAATACAGACAGTAAAATTATTGTTAATTGTTTTTTTTGTTTGTTTTAAAAAAAAAAAAAATTTAAATTGTTTTTATTATTATTTTAATTTTTTTTTTAATTTTAATTTTTTTATTTATTTTTTTTTTTTTTTTTATTATTTATTTTTTTTAATTGGTTTTTTTTTAATTATTTATTTTTTTATTATTTTTATTTTTTAAATTGTTATTTCAGAATTAACACCACCTCAATGATGGACCGGCTGAATGCTAAAGTAAAGACATTACAGTGAATAAAATGTTACTGCATGTGACATACCGACTGTAATAAAATATAACCAGTTTGCTGTTTTGTTCTGATTTTAAAGCCTAAAAATTTAGGTTCCTCTAATCTCCTTAATAATTACAGTTTCAGAAAAATATTACATTCATTTCCACTGAATAAAAGTAATTTTGAGGTAAACTGAAATAATAAGAATAAAAATGATATGAATTAGTTCCTGCACACACACATATATGTATATGCATACATATATACATACAAATACATATGGATGTATATATACATACAGATACATGTATGTAATACTGATGATATATATTTTATTACACAGTTTTTCAACAATGATAATATAGTGTTCAGTTCTTGACATTCTACAAAAATAAAACGTACCTCACTTGTAACTGATAGCTTCAAACCTGCATTTAATTTGTTTAGCATACAGTGTTGATTATATAACAGACATAATAATAAATAAAAAGGATCATATGGACCATAGTTTTGTGGTCTGAATATAAACACAAGCAGAAGTTTAAAAAGTTAGAAAAACAATCACAAAAAAGAAAGAAAGAAACACGTATACTCAGTCTTATAAAACATTTTGATATATTAATAAAAAAATTAAAACAAGGGAAGTAACTATTGGAGCCTTATATAAAATATTAACTATAACACCGACTACATTTTCAGTTTTTATTTATAAGCAAATATCTATAGTTACATCCACGAAATCTTCAAAAATGAATTTCTGCTCGCAAATAATTTATCTACTTTCTTTTTTTCTGAACATATTTAGTGAATAAAACAACAAACTAACAATAATAAACTTACTGAACTTTAGCCAGCATTTTTGATCTTTCGATACATTCTTACAGTCACGGTGCCCCTTTAAGAAATCTTTTTTCGCGACTGCATTTGATCAAGGCTGTGTTGATCTCAATTACATTAGGGGGCACGTTCAAAGGAAATAGAGCCAAGAAAACATAATTTTGTTAGCAATTCCACTGACATGTCTGCCATGCCCTGGAGGGGGATCTACTCACCTCCGTGGTTTAGAATATTTAAATAACATCTCGAAGGAAACCTTTTCAAGAGGATAACCACTTTGATCAGCAGTTATTTAGAAATCAATACTTTGAAGTCGTCTCCTTTCACCAGAATGGGAAAGAAAATAAAACTGCTCGCAAATCAAACGCACCTTCCTTTGGCTGTCTGAAAAAAGGTGTGTGTTACATCCAAGATTATATATATATAATTACATGTGTGTATATGTATGTATGTATGTATGTATGTATGTATGTATGTAATGTGTGTGTCTATGTTTGTGTAATATATATATATATATATGTGTGTGTGTGTGTGTTTGTGTGTATTTTTATATGTTTGTATGGATGTATTTATGTGCATGCATAGACATGTGAGTGTGTGTGTGTGTAAATTTATATTAATGTATTCAATAATGTAACAAAACACTGAAATAACAGACAAACAGAAAACAAAAAGACTATGGTTCTGAAAAGAGATTTGTTTTTCACTCTTCATTTAGGATTTGTATCTGTAGGTTTGCCACTTGAAATACCATTAACCATATTTATAGCTCACTGGAACCTTTGAAACAATTTTTCACCTTTTTCCAGTTCTGGATCTGCTGACCAACATATATATATATATATATGTCTATTAAAAACTCTTCACTACTAATCAGTAAAGTAGAAAATAGAAAGTAGTTTCACTCTAAACATTTGTAGATCAATGGGCTATTTGCAGTTCCAAACAGTAGCCCATTACAAAAACAACACAAACATTATTTATATATGTATGTATGGTGTGTCTGTTCATAAAAATTGGAATTCCTATAAAATATTCAAAGATATTTAACAAGTATAGGATGAAAGTTAACAAATTATTTGTCATTACACTGCATATGTTGCTATGAACTGTAGTGTGTGTGTGTGTGTGTGTGTTTATCTATAGTTTACGTGCCATTATTTGTGAGTGTTTTTTATTACTTTTTAAATGTCTGTGGTGTAGTAAAGTTTTATTTTCTGTTTTTGTTGTTCATTTTACAAACCATAGTACCTCACTGATTAACAGAATTCATCTTTAGAAAAAGAGTCCTCAGATATGGACAAATTTACTTTTTACTATCAAAACACTAATGAATTATTATTTACTTTTTGTTATTATTATTATTATTATTATTATTATTATTATTGTGATCTAACCATAAATCTTTAATATGTTTAACTGTGCATAATTACTAAGCAGTATCATAAATTTTCAGTTTTAAGATTTCTGGGGATGGGGATAAAATAAATAAATAAATAACAACAACAAAAAACAACAACAACAACAGCAATAAATAAATTAATAAATAAATAAAGAAATAATTAAAGAAAGAAAGAAAAAAAAAAAGAAGAAAGAAAGAAATGAAGGGATACTGCACTTTGAATCAGTCCTTATTTTTCACCACTAATTTTTTTATATATTTATTTTTGTATTTTATTATACATACGTTTTTTTTTTTTGTTTTTTAAATATGTGTGAGTATTATTAAAACATTTGTCCATTAATTATTTATTTATAATTAAAACAACTGCTGTACAAATATTGTTGTTAATTGCAGCGTTTGTTTACTCAGTGAAACCTACACAGAAGTAAACATGGGATATTATTAGAAGGTAAATTGTTAATTAAACTGGAAACTGTAACAAACAAATATAAATATTTGTGTTAATAAGAAATAAAAGAAAAATAATAATGATGATGATAGTAAAATAAATAAAGAAAAAAGAAAAAGAAAAAGATTAAAAGACAATGAAAAGTTGTGTAACATCCATTGTTTGTTTTGATAGTTGATAATGCAGCTTTAACCTTTTGATTAATTTACAAACGTTTTTTTAAATTTGATAAAGAATTGTATTAAGTGCAAAAGAATCAATCAAAAAGATTATAAAGGTCAAAATAAAATAAATGAAAAAAAAAAAAAAAAGTGTAATAAGATTAAAATAAATACAAAATAAATAAATTTAAAAAAAATAATAATGAAAATGAAACAAAACAAAATAAAAAATAAATTAAAAAGTTTATAAAACAATTAATATATATATATATATATCAAAAATAAAAAATAAAATAACATAAAGAGAGAGATGAAGTGAGACACAGCACAATTCAAAGTTTTGACACATATATGATGTTATGATCAGGATCTCCAAGAGATTTTTTGGAAGGTGGTACAAGATGCCTTTGGGGCTCTGAGGCAGGCAAAGATATTTCTCAAAATTGAAAATCTGATGTCCAGTTAATCTACATGTCATACACACTTCATTTCCACGATCAGATAAAACATGATGTAGCAAACACAGTCAGGCTGCTGTGGAACCTTCTTATCTCTAGGGCCCAGGAACAAAACACAGGTGTGGCAGGAAATCACAAACCCCCTCATAATATACCACACATACCAGTAGTGATGGTGTTTTTAATTGCATCTCACTATAAGCCTTCCTGACATATGTGATTTTAATACAAATAACATATATTTGCACATTAGAAATGGGTCAAATTGGGTTTTTTTTTTTGCACAATTCTTTTGGCACAAAATTAATTATGTTTGTGTTTAAGAACAGTTTGAAGTAAAGTATGTCTGTTAAATTGCAACAAAAAAGTATTTCATCATGCCACAAACCTAAAATTTGGGTTTTCTCTGACTTTCTTTTTAACTCCAGCTACAAAAAGCTCTAGTCCCATACTTGAGACATACAACTAACAAATAATAAGAGCAACAATCTGAACTGAAAGTATTTACTAACCAACTTCCTTCATAAACAATAATTAATAAAAGTACTGACAACACCTGCTGTAGCAGTCACAAACAGTATGTGCATGCTTCCCTTCTCACTGAGATTCATCAGTCCTACAAGGTCTCTGCCAGTGGTGAGCCAGAAGATGGGAGTAACAGGGATGCTATGGGGTGTGTGATTTTCAGGGGCTTGTAATTAACTGCTACACCCCCCCTGGCTGGTCACCCCCTCTCACAGGTCCTGGTTATGATGTACACAACCATTATATTTCTCTCATATTAAAAAAAAAAAAATCTAAACTTCAACATCAACATGATAAACTCCATGTTTTTTTTTTTTGTGCCAATTTTCAAGGCAGCATATAAACCAGAAAACATGGTATATTTAGTTATTATGTGTGTAATGCATGCATGTTTGTGTGTGTGTGTGTGGTTTTTATATTTTTGTATGACTAACTTAATGCATTTGCACATGTTTTTCAAGCAATATTTTGCTGAAGTTGTAATATGTTGAGTTCTGGTGAAAATATTCAAGCATCATTACTATTAACACAACTACTGTTGCTTCTATTACTGTTGTAAAGTACCGAAGCATTTATCAAGTTTTCAGAAATCCAGAAAACAGATTATTTTTATTTATTTTTTTTTTTTTTTTTAAAGAATATAAACAAATATATTAATAAATAAATAATAAAAAATAAAAAACTACTACTTTTAAATTTGGTGTACTGTAGCTATCTGCTTGATGGCAACTATTTTGGTCTCTGTGACATGTATGTTGAAGAACACAAGTTTAATTGAGACTGTTACTGTGTAGAGGTGAATCTCTCACAATGATTAGTGTACTCCTGTATTACAATAACTGTTAAATAACATACTGTTTTTCTTTATTTCATTTTCATCCAATATATTACACTAAGAAATAAAAGTCTATTAAGAAGTATATTAATTTGCAACGGTATTATATAAACACAAGCAGAGGTTTGAAAAGTTAGAAAAATAAATAAATGAGTTCTTTCTTTTCTTTAATTAATTTTCATTCTGTTTATTATACATGGTGTTCTATAAAGGTATTTTTATAATTTTAATGGATTAATAAAGATCAAACAAACTCTTATTGATTTGTATCTGTTAAATAGTTTCATTCTTTATTCTTCATTTTAATTTTTAGCCTGCATCCAGAAATCCAGACCACCTCAAGTTCCAAGCTTGCTGGATAAATGGTTTGGTACCCATACTACTACTACTACTACTACTACTACTACTACTACTACTACAGCTACTACATTAACAAAAATTCAAAAAATAACAGAACAAGATGAATTCCATTAATTTAAGATTTATTAAAGACCATGTTTCTATGGGCACAGAAACACTTTAAATGTATATTATATACATAAGCAGACATGAGAAGACATTTCACAGGGTAAAAACAACAGTAGCTTAACTCTCATACCATAATAATAATAATAATAATAATAATAATAATAATAATAATAATAATAATAATAATAATAATTAATGTATATATATTTTGTTTGCATCAAATAAAAACATATTGTGATTCTACGCAAGTGATAAATAAATCAACCGTTTCTAAGTAATACCAAGCTAACACAGAGAAAACAAAATGAAAGGAACAGAAATGAAAGAAAACTAATAGATCCCAACAATTATTGCTTTTTAAATGTTCTCAGTGAACACTGTAGAAGTTTAAACTGAGTTCTAAAACATGATTTCACTATATGAAAAGAAAAAAGAAAGTAATAATAATAGCAAAAAATAATACAAAAATTTAATAGAAAGTGAAATAAAAATAAATAGAATAAAATTAAATTAAAAAAAAAATGATAAAAAAATAAAATAAAATAAAATAAAATAAAATAAAATAATAAAAACAAAACAGCAATGAAAATGTAGATTTTCGTGTAGAATTACCATGATCAGATTTTAAGTATTTAAAAAAAAAAAAAAGAAAAAAAAAAAAGAAAAGTAAAAAAAGGCAGCAAGATAAATTAATAATAAATGAACCAAAATACAATGAATGCAAATAAATAAATGAATAATAATAATAATTCATAATTTTTATATATATATATATATATATATAATTTTTTTTTCATATTTTATAAATATAAAGACAACATTTTAAAGGCATTTTTTTTAATTAATTTTTTTTATTTTATTAAATAACAATTTTTGCACTAACATTTTATAACTTATTTCCAGTTAAAATTATTCTATTTCAGTTTATCTTAGGAATAAAATGTATAAACAAGTGTATATGTATTTCATAATAGAATATATTCATATTTCTATTCAAAAAATACAACAACAAGAAGAAAAAAATGCATATCAAAAGACTTCCTCTGAATATTATAATAAAAGTAAAAATTTACATATGACAAACCTAGCCTGCAACTTCTCCAAACAGAGCAGCTTGGTATTACTAGGAAATAATCAGGCTTATTTATTCAGAACACATGAATTTTGTAGAAATTTAAAATAAAATGAAAAATGTTTTTGTTTTTTTTACTCTTATTCCCATGATACATAATTCTATCGATAACATCAATAATATGCATAATACCCCAAATTCAAGGGGAAGATATTTTCACAATAATAATTTATAAAATCTCTCAGAGACACAAAACGTCAGCAAAAAAATAAATAAGTTAATGAATGCTGCACACATTAAAGTTTCATTGCATGTCATATGAATGTCGTCTCTCTTGCAGTATGTAGTTAGGGGTCAGAATGCAAGCTGGAAATCTTATCTGTTGATTCAATACAATATACAATTTAAAAAAATAATAAAATACAGAAATAATATCTGCATGTGTGTGTGTGTGTGTGGAAAATTCCACTAAATTTTTTTTTTATTATTATTTACTGATTTTTGCAACAGTACGAGACAAAGATATTTGTGAAATCTTTTAATCTATTAATATATTTGATTATTTTATCTTTTTTTTTTTTTTTTTTGAATAGATATGAAAGTTAATTAACCCATTGAGAATATTAGTGTCAAATTTTTTAAATGGATCAGGAAGTGAATAATAATAATAAAAATAGTAATCATAACAACAACAAGAACAGTTTATTTTGATTATAACCAATCTTCTTTAATATTTAAAAAATAAATAAAAGTAACTCAACAAGCAACAAAGGGGTTTGAAATCTTTGTGTTAAAAATAAAATATGAATTCCCACAACCAAACCACTAAGAACATAGATCTTCTAGAACACTGATAAAGTGATATACACTGTACGTTTTTAAGTAAAAAATGAAGATTAAAAAGCATCATGATTATATTTAAAAATTGTAAGTAGAAGCAACAACTTTTGGGAAAAAAACAATAAAAATAAAATAAAATTTTGAGATTGTCTAAACCCCCATTATACCATTCATAAATTTTTGATTTTTAGGTAATTTTGAAAAATTCACATAGAATATGAACAGGTAAGATTTCCAACTTGCAGACAAATGCATTTTTAAATTATTTTTTTATTTTAAATATTGCATATGCTGCAGTCAGCAAACACACAAATCCTGTAGATCTAATGATTTAAAAAAAAAGAAAAAAAAAAAGAACAACTGATATCACGATGTTGCAGTTTTGAGACCAAAACATGTCAGAAATCATCAACACATCAAACAAAGAGATCATTGCTTACGTCCTTGTCAAGCAGCCATTTTTCCCCATTATTATTCATAACTGTTCTTTTCTTTTTTTCATTTTACACATAATCAATTTCATAAACTCTTTCACTGCAAAGGCTTTTTTCCCAAAACAGGACTGTTTCACAATCTTAGAAACCACACTTTTCCTGGATTTAGGCACAAGCCAAGGCAAGGTAAAGCCCTGTGTTACACACTGTCATGTTTTGTTGCTGAAAAATGGCCTCTTATAGCTTAAGGCTTCATAGTTTTGAAGAGGCCAAGTTCAAAAGTTATTCTATCCTCTTCAGGGTGTGAAATACTTATACAGTTAATGCTCTAACTTGTTAGGCTTAACTTGTTAACACAACCTTCTGTTAACACTGCCAAACAAGGCCTCAGGGAGTTTTCTACTGCTTTGGACCTCTCTGTCTGAAGAGGACATGTTGACTTATTTCACAGATTTGTTCTGTTGAACAGGGTCAAACTGTGCCCAATTTCACACTGACCATAACATTTCCCATAACATGAGTCTTGTGGAGCTTCTGGATCTACACTTCCCTTAACATGTAGCCCTTCTTAGCTTGTGCCCAATTTAACACTTGTTTCCACAGCTTACAGCCTTGCTATGTCTAAATCCAGGCCTGTTAATAAGAAGATGAGATGAATCGGATGACCATCACAGCATTCCAAGAAAGCATTTGATGCTTACAAGTATCTGAAATGCACCTCTATGACAGTCACATTATACCGATGTCCTGTCTCCGAGATTAACTGTCCACTGATTCTGTGTGCTGAACACTTTGTGAATACCATTGTAACAATATGGAATGAGGCATCATCCACGCAGCTTTCATCAGTTTCATTTTGGCAGTACATACATGTATCCTGGGTGCTCGTGGCTTTTGAATTTTGTTTCCATTTTTTATTTCAGAAAATATCCATTTAAAATATATTTCACATAATGAAATAAAGAATTTTAAAAATAATAATAACAACAAAAAAAACACCAGTTGTTTTAACAGATTATTATTATTATTATTTGTTATTATTCTTATTTCATTTTTGTGCATGAAATAATCTATAACAAATGACACATACACCAACATTGATAACCCTTTTCCACACCATGGCATTAAATCCTTGTCTTGAGCATAAATCCAATGCCAACCATATTTTTAATTTTTTTTTAAATCCGTGAAACAACAGCACTTAAGAAAAAAAAAAAAAATAAATAAAAATAAAAAAGTATATATCTTCTTTCCCTTTTCCCCAATTTTTTTTTCAGTCCAGATTGAAGTTAAAAAAAAAAAAAAACAAAACATCCTCCACATCCTGTGAATAAAAAAAACACAACACAAAGCACTAGCAGATTTTCATCATTTTTAAAAAAATCTTCACCGAGAATGAGCGTCAGGGTCTGTAGAACTTGTGTCTCTTTTGTCTTTGTGTTCGCTCGTGCTGTCTGCCGGGCTGCAGCCTTTCAGCTTGCTGCTAGACGGAGAGCTGTGGCTGTGCGGCCTCGTTGCGCTCGCTGACGGTATCAGCGGGGGCGGCACTCCGGGAATCACAGCGGGGGAACCGTTTTTGCTGCCATGGTTGTGAGTGAGGGGACTCATAGTCCGCTGGTAGTGGGCGAGGCCCAGGGGGTCCGCCCTGAACGGGGGCTGAAGTTTGCTCTGTTCAAAGGCCAACCTCTCGCGGTCGTATGGCGGCAGGCGCTCGAGGTACTGCCGCCGCAACTCCATTTCGTGGTCCCTCATAATCTGTTCTTTAAGTCTTTCTTGTTCTATCACTGCCATCGGAGCACCCAGCCGCAGAGCCATACGTTCCCGTTCCAACTCCATCTGCTGGTTGACAGCAATGCTCTTGTCAAATGGATTCCACAGAGAGGAAGGGTTGGTTGGCCGCTCCACGGGAAAATACGTGGGTCCTAGGAATCGGCTGCGTTCCAGCATCATATTGTTCACACTCAGACCCATAGCCATTGGGCTGGCTGGATGAAGCTGGCCGAATCCCATTAAATTGTTGCGAATAAACTTTTCACGCTCTCTCTCAAAATTATTGCCTATACTGTTATTTAAAAAGTCTTCTTCTCTTCGCTCTTCTTTCACTTTGAGCTTGTCCTCGTACCTCCGGTCCAGTGAACCAGGGTCAAACTTCAAGTGGTCAATGCGTCCATTCCGCATAGGTGATCGAGATCGAGACCTTGACCTTGACCTGTGACGTTCATGATCTTTGTAACGGTCTCTAGATCGCTCAGACTCGAGACTTTTCAGCCTGTCTTGTGTTTCAGCGTTTCTTCTTTCTCTGAAAAAGTAATAATGTGAATTTAAATTAAACAGAGACTTCTCTACAAAATATGACTGACAAACAGGGTCTGGAGGATTACAACTAGGGATTTCAATAATGATTTGGCCAATACAGTTTTTCCGATTCCATTTAATTTTATTTCACTCTGAGATGCTACCATGGTCACAACTGGGTATCAGATATTTGCTGACTGACTACTGATAATGCCAGATTTATTTGTCTGTCTTACCTTTCCCTTTCTTCTTCCTTTCTTCTCTCTAATTCCCTCTCTCGCTCTCGTTCTCTCTCCCTCTCTCTCTCCAGTTCACGATCACGTTCAGACTCGCGCTCTAGCTGTGGGAATGATGATGGTGTGCGATGAAGACGGTTCCATTCGTGTGGTGACGTCAGGCCAGGAACTGAAGGCATCTCTCTACCACTGTTTAACAAACTACTCCCTAAAAGTATTTTTAAAACAAGTATTTGTTAAGAAACTGTTTGCATTTAGAACATAATGGTATTCAAGTTATTTGAACAAATAAAAAGTATGTGTGTATGTGTGTGTATCCATGTGCGAGTTTGTGGGCATGCTCGTGCATGTGTAAATGTTTTTGCATGTTTGCATGTATATGTACATAAGTATGTACTGAACAAAACGTTTTAGAAAATGTCTGTCTGTCTGTTTTCCAGTGTGCAATGCCTACCTAATCCTCCAAAACTTAATGAGCCTCCAAGACTGGGATATGGTGATGGTCTGGGAAATGGTGGTAAAGCTGGAAGACAAATTACACTTATTGAACAGAAATCAATTACAGCAATTTCAGTTATTTGTTTTTTGTTAAACACACACTGCATCATGAAAACAGACTTAATTGGCAATTAACAGTGGGATGTAAAAAGATGCAAAGGCAAATAACTCGTGTTATTTTTTTTGTTGGTCATTTGGTTTAGTTAATTATACTGTTGTTTATTCAGCTTAAATGGAAACAAAATGTTATGTTAATATACAGCACAGGTCATTTTATTCAGTTCAAAAGCAGTAATATCTTAATAAATATTAAAGATAAGTTTATTTATTTATTTTAGGCTGTTGTTGTTGTTGTTATTTAACTAACCTGGATTATAAAGAGGATTTGCACCATGACTTTCTAACAAGCTTCGCTGATGTGGTGTTACTGAAAAAAAGAAAGAAATAAATTTAAAAAATCATTCATGACACTAAAATTAAAACAGTTATTACTGTACACACACACACGCACAGTTTTTTTGCTAAATTAGTAACAACAGGCTGCAGGTCTTTCAATCAGCATAAGAAAATAAAATTGCTGACAGTAAAAACTGTTTTATTCAAAAACACTAAGGAATAGTCATCCTGTTATTAAATAAAAAAATAAATAAATTCAGAATTTTTTTTAAGGATGTTCAATACAAAGGAAAAAAGAAAAACCATTAAAAGTATGTTCAATAATAAAAAAATTAAAAAAAACAAATACCCCCCCAAAAAAAAAACCTTATAACATAAATACAGACAGATAAGCAGACACATTCTGCCAGTGCAGCATAATTTTAACATATTTAACTACAAAGTGTGTAACAGGTTCTTCAGTTTGGAAATTCTATCTCTCTTTAAAACACTAGTAGGAAATGAACACACATCTACAATTTCAAAAACAACAATCCTAAATGTGTCATCAGATACAATCACAAATTCAAATTCACATAAAAGCGAAATGTTTGTTTTTTCAATGAAAAACCTTATTTTAAAAAGATACACCCACTGCACAAAAAAGTAACTGAATAGCAGACATTTCTCAAACTCAAAACAATAAAACTGAACACAAACTGATTACAACTTTAAGAAGATCATCATTATTATTCCAAATGTTGTTCTACTGTTTTGCTTTATTATCTTGATATAATTTAGCCATATACTTCAACTGTGGTAAATTTAAACTAATGAATTTATGAAATGTCACAGATTCTGTAAGCATACTCTAAACCAGGCATGGGCAACCTTGTTTTGAGAAGCTAGCCACATGAGACATGGTTCATCCTCAGGCAGGCCGCAGGTACTAATTTACAGTGTAAAAGAACAATTAGGCAGGCCACTCATAATCAAGCCGCAGTTTGCCCATGACTGCTCTAAATTAACATATTTAAAAGAAATAAAGTCCTAAATGTCTGGCAATTTGTTTTTAAGACACACACACACACACACACAGTTTTCAAAATGGTGTTGTAAAACCAGTACCTCCACCAAACAAAGAAACGGGTGTTCCCGCAGACCCCAGCTCGGGTGGACGGAGTAGAGTGGAGCCTGGAAGAAGATGACTAGGAGGTCTGAGGGGCTCCCCTGGCTTCAGCTCGTTACCCTTGTCTGGGTGCTGCTTCTGCTGGTGGTGGTATATCTCCCAGGCAACACGCACGTGCACAGCACACCACTTCCCCTGTTTCTGTAACGACAGGGTTAGCCACGTGAAATCAACAGCAGACTTAGTATGTAAACAACAACAACAACAACAACAATATTAACAATTGTAATAGTAATAATAATAACTACAGTATTAGTAGTAGTAGTAGTAGTAGTAGTAGTAATAATAATAATAATAATAACAACAACAACAACAATAATTTCAGTGTGGACTGCAACAGTTATAATGATAAAATCATAATGCTAATAATGATGATGATGATGATGAAATAATAATTACAACCAGAACTACAATGTGATGATGATAAAAAAATATATGTATATATATATAAATGCAATAGCTGTGAGTGGGTCAATCATTAATTTTTATTTATTTATTTATTCATTGTTTTTAAATTAAAAAAAATAAATAAATAACTAAATAAATATTTTATAAAACCTGTGAGAAAATGACTCAGCTCAGTTGCTGTTCTTAGTCTCAATTGACAAAAATAACATGATCCCATTTAGTTATCATTTCACCGAAATTTCAATTACATTTTTAAAAAACAAAAATAAAATACAATAAAAAAAAATAATAATAATAATAAAAAAAAAAAAAAAAAAAAAATAATTTTAAAATTAAGCAACAAAAGAAAAGAAGGAAAAAAAAAAGAAAAAAAAAAAGTAGAAAAAAAAGAAAACAAAATTAGTCAAACTCAAATATAAAACAAAAAAAAGTCTTAAAAGGGCTGTCAGAAGTGACTTTAAAAAATCTCATTGATTGTGTAAAAAATTTCAAATTTCTCTACTTAAGAGCAAGTTCTAATCTTGAAATCCAATCGAAATTGTGAAGGGTAAAAAAATCTGCTGCAGATTAAATCCATCAGATACCAAATAAAGTTGATTTTTTTTTTCTCTTTTCTCAAACTGACATTAAAGAATAGTGAGGTTTCGTGGTTCTCTGCTTGGGGGATCTCTATAGACACTCTCTTATTGATCTTTCTTTCTGCCATCTTAGATTTTCCTTTTGACATTTTTCTTCAAGTAGACGCAAGATTTATAATCAAAATGTCTCTTAAGGCAATGATAAAAAAAAAAAAAAAAAAGGAAGAAAAAAGAAGAAGAAAAAAAAAAGATTAAAAAAAAAGGACATCAATTTCTATGCCTGCATAATAATGTAACAGGCTGTAGGCTATGAAATTTTTTTTTTTTAATTTTTAATTTTGGAAAAAAAAAATGTATTATTGTTTTTTTTTAAATATTTAACTGGATTTCTCTGAAATGAAATGCTTTATTGCAATTATTGATAGCTAACGGTCCTGTACGATGTATTAACAATGCAGATTAACTGCTATTGAAGATTTTGTTCATTGATCTGAAACTTGTCTTAAAAAAATTTAAAAATAATAGTTAAAAAAATAAATAAATAAAGGAAAACAAAAATTAAAAATAAAAAAAATAAATAAGATATCTGGAAATAAAAAGATAATTTTAAAACATGAGTGAAAAAAAATAAATATAAAAAATTTAAAATTTTATATGAAATGTTTTGCCTCCATCTTTTGTATTTCTTTTTCTTTTTTTTTTTATTAATTTATTATTTTATTTTTTATTAATAATCTGTCAAAAACATTAAAAGCATAAAATAAAATAAAAATATATAATAATAAAAAATAATAATAAAATGTATTTTACAATTTCTCATTTTTTTTTAATGATTAATAGTGTCAAAAACATTAAAGGTATACTTAAAAGAATAATAGTAAAAAAGAAATAATAATCTGAATTCTATTAAACCAACGAGCAAAAAATTTACAAAAATGAATTTAATTATATTTTTCTTTCCCTTTATACATTTTTTTCTTTGTTTTGTTAATGTTCATTAAACAAATAAGGAAGTCATTTAATTTTTTTCTTTCTTTAGACTGCTTCATTTAAATTCACAAAAAATGTTTTACTTATTTACATGTAATAAAAAAACCAACATTAAAGTTAATTAACAAAGTAATGAAATAAATACACAGGCATTGTTAAACATGAAAAGGTTTGGGTTTTTTTAAGCATGCAAGAACAGTAACTTTTTCCAATAATATATTAGAATAATACATTTTAATTTCATGCAAAATGAACATTAAAAAAAATAAAATAAAATATACAAATAATAAAAAAATAAAATAAAATAAAATAATAAAAAAAAATTTAAAATTGTTTTTGTAAATCAGAAGCAATGATTAATGAGTTAAAAACAGATATACATTTATCAGCTTTTGAAGTTTTTTTTTTTTTTAAATTAATTTAAAATATTCACATTTTTTAAATTTTATTATTAAAAATAAAAATGATAGATATTCATAATTAGATTTGTTTTTTAAAATAACTTTAATTTATTCTCATGAGAAAAAAAATCAATATAATGTACTTTTTTTCAAAAATCTCTTTTATATGTCAGTTTTTCTCTTTCACACAAGTGAAATAAAATAATATAATATTAAATATAAAACGATTTCTGTGTAATGATGATGATGATGATAGCAGTAGTTTAATGATATAAACAAGACACTTATTGCCCCAAACGTCACAAGACACTGGAGTGAATTTTGTGCACTCTCTCAGTAGTATAAAGAAAATGTTTAACAGAAAACTGATCAACCCCTTTCCTTTTTATTACTACGTTTTAACATCTAACTGTACATGAACTTTTTAATGCTTTTTTAAATATTTTCAATATTCTTTTCTTATTTAGTAGACTTTTAAAAATCATTAATAAATTCAAAAATGTATTCTATACCTATATTTTGTTATTTATATATGTAATTTTTAATTTGCAGTATACAGACTATTTTGTTGATACAAACCAATAATGGTCTTAATAGTCAGGTTCTGAAGAAATTCTTTGAAAAAAAAATTTAAAAAAATTCTTTTGCCATTGTAGGCAATTAAAAATAATGCAAAGGGAAAAATAAAATAAACAAATGTATATATAAAATAAATATATTTATGAAACTGAAAAAATTAAAATACACATTCTGTTGGATTATTTATCAAAAAAGAAAAATCTATGTAATGGGCCATTACAATTAACCCTTTATCTAACATGTACAGTGAAAATAATTACAACATTAAAAACACACCAAGAAAGGGGTTAACCTACGAGTTACTTAAGAATCCTCCATCATTTAAAATACTATCATTTTATACTGAAGCTTCTAGGTTAGGAAATAGATAAATTGACAATAGATGTTTAGTTCTAATGCTTAGAGTTATTAAAGCCTGTTTGTGAATTATAATGATATATATTAAGAAATACTGTGAAGACTGTACATTGGTTAAGCCTGTAGCCTTTATAACCCATACATTTTGAGATCGTCTCCTAGTACTAACTCCCACCAATAACTATTATTTGTATGTCAGTAACTATTATATAGTATTAACAGTCTTAACAATTACAGTCATATTAACTATATATAGGTGGCATAAATAGTCATTAACTATTATACTTAAAATATTAACAGTTATATTAACTACCATAGTTATAAAGTCATTAACTGTTATACATACAGTATCAAAAGTCACATTAACTATTATACCTTAAGTATTAACAGTCATATTAACTATAATACACTGTCACTGTCATAATATACAACTTGTATATATGATATTAACAGTGGTAACTTTTTATATTTTTATTTTTTTTATTTTTTAAGTTTGTATAAAAATAAAAAATGTTCTTTTCGTTAGAATTATCAGTTCCAGACTATGCTGTATTTCAACACACACTTGTGATGGAAATCTCTAGTAAGCTGTTTTCACAAAGCAAGCTAAACAACATTACTAGATAAAAAAATATCTGTTTAGTCTAGAACAGCAAAACACAGTTTGTGTGATTTAGTGAGTTAAGATAGAACACTATGCTGCAGAAGTTAACCAAAACATTCACAGATTCACATACATACAATATATGGAAATGAGACTTGTGTGTAGATTATACAGACACAAATACATCTGAATTGCATAAAAGTGACATTATTTAATTTAGTTACCAGTTTAATTTATCTCCTACACTGTCAGAAAGCATACATGTACAAACATACTTACATATATACACACATACACATATCAGCCTATTAACGTACACAGATTAGCCCATAAACATATATTAGCTTTATATACATCATTAATCCTATACTTCTTGATACAGCCATAACATACAAAAACTCAAAGAACACACACACACACACACACACACACACAGAGACACATATACACACAAGTAATTTATATATACAAACTGATATGGTGTTTTAAATGACGGAGGTTTCGTCGCAGTTTTATTAACAACAGTTAAAACTGAGAAGTGCCGGCTCAATTGAGCAAGGCCAAAAAATCAACTAACTTTCTGCTGGGGCAGGGACGTCACAGCTGAGGGGACTGCTGGTTTGTCTCTGTCGAGGCGGGGAAACATACCCTGACCGGGGGGTCCCAGCGTCTGTAAAGGTAGCATTATATGAAGAGTACATGAAGAGATAACAACAAACAAAGTAAATTCAGACAAATAAATAAAAATTAAAATGATAACACTAAATAAAGATGCGGTTCTGTTAATTGCTTTAAAGTGAATTTTTTGCATTTTTATTTCTCTCACTTGATTATAACGACAGAATTTAAAAATAATAATAAAAATTTTAATAATGATAATGATGATGTTAATAATAATAATAACAACAATAACAATAATAAAAATAAATAAATAAATAAATATATAAATAACAAATTAATTAATTAATTAATTAACAAACCAATAAATGAAAAGCCAAACTTTTTTCTTGTTAATAGTTACTAGGACCACTGCTTACAAAATCTTAATCTGGTTTTCAAAATAACCTAACATGGACAGTCTGTGGACTGTTCTGTGATCTGTGCATACCCATGATGATATGTACACATATTCAAAAGTAAAATTCTGTTTTTTTCAAAATTGTTTTGAATGATGAAGGTTTTGCAAGCAGTGAGCCACAAGTAAAAAGGGTTAATAACTTTACAAGAAAACACTCAGTCAGTCTCAGACATGACACAAAATAATGTATGCAATCCTCCAAACATAAATTATTACTAAACTAATGTAAATAAATGCCAGTGCTTTCTGAATCAATCTTTTTTTTTCTTCTTCTTTTCCTTTTTTTAATTTGTGATTGAAATTTTGGTGACAACAGATTTGAAATATTAAGTTACCTGTTATACATTAGAAGATCACTGAATCTTTTATTCTTTTTATTTATTTTTCTAATGCCAAATGCCAAATATTTTGCAATTAAAGGTTTAAAATAATCATTAAACAAATAAAAATAAAGTAAATAAATAAAGATTTTATAAAGATCGATATTTTATATGAATTGCATACAGTCATTGAGGTCTGAGATCAGTTTCCACTGAAGGCAAAAAATTAAAAGCCAAATAAATCTTTATAAACAGAAGCTAACATTTATTTATTTATTTTTTTTTTTTTTTGGTCTGCCAAAAATTTTGAAGGAGAATTTCCTTTGAAAATGATTTAAAAAGAATAATAAATAAGGAAAAAAGAAAAGATTATTATTATATTTTTTTTTAAATAAAAGGCTGGATTGAGTTACTGGATTTAACTGCTACACATACCCGCACTTTGGGTTGAAAAGCTCCATGCAGACCTGAGCTCAGTGGGCCGACTGTAGGCCCGGCAGGAAGAAGAGAAGAAAAGCCGGGGTAGGCTGTTGCAGAGGCTGATGGCAAAATCTAGAGCAAGAAAACAAACAGATAAATACATAGTTTAATTATTATATCTACAGAGTGAAAATGGGCTGGAAACTGCAGGTTTAAAATATGACCCATTTATAATCAGCTAACGTTTTAATCTTAAAATCATTATAATGAGAGTATGATTAAGACAAAGATTTCTGGTTTCTTTTAAATCTGTCATGATCCAAGTCTTTCACCACTGTCAAACTATCTTTTTTTACATTTAAAGAGGAAAGGAAAGGGAACATTCAAACTTACCCCACTTGCATTTGGCCGAAAAATACCCGATTCATAAACTTTTGGAATTTTGTCGAACTGCAAAACAATAATAAAATATAAGTTTTACTATGTTACAATTAAATAAATAAATTAATAGGAACTGAACAATAAAATAAATACATAAATAATCTTTTTAAAATGAAGACATAACAATAGTAAATAATGATATAAATAAATAAAATAAATAAATAAATAAAAACTGAACAATAAAATAAATACATAAACATTGGTCTTGTCCCTCAATATATACAAAATCCCCATTCAGCATTTTATATTTTCAAACAAATAAATAATAATTTATTTAATTTTTTTCATAAATACACAACAAAATGACAAAAGAAAACAAACAGTACAAAATATATAAATTGAAGTTCATTTAGCACCATAGAACAGAAACTTACCAAATGTGGTGGTGGGGTGGGTACAAGGGAAGGAGGAGGCCCAATCCCTGTGTATGTGTGTTGATGCATGTGCTGGTGGTTGTGTAGATGCGAGTGTTGATGCTGATGTTGATGAGTCTCAGTGCGCAGAAACGGCGATGCTCCAAGAGGTGTGGCACCAGTTTCTCGATTGTGAGCAAGAAGTCGGTTATTCAAATCTTGGTGAAGGAAGTCTTGATCTGAATAAGATAATAAAACAATAAAAATATTTAAAAAAAAATATTTAAAATATTTAAAATAAAAAAAATTCCACCATGACAATGATAAATGGGTGGAATGCTAATCCTATTAAATTTCAAATTAATTAAAAATTATTTAAAACATATTTAAAAAATTAAAGTAATATTTACAACTTAAAATGTAGGTGACTAAATGACAGATATAGTAAATTAACAAAATTTTAATAATATAAAATAAAAAGAAATATAAATAATAACAACAACAACAACAACAATAAAATAATAGCAAAAACATTTCTAAAAATTGTAAAACCAAAAACAAACTGATATATTCATCCTAACACCAATAACCCTTCCACACCATAACACTTACTACTTTAAATTTTAGACATAATACAGAAAACATTACACATGTCACAACTCTTTTTGTGAGTTTTGGATACATGAATAGCTCAGTGAAACATAATAGTTCTGATATTATAATATTTCAAACATAACTGAATAGTGTACTCTAGTTTAAATAATAGCCAAAAAAAAAAAATATAATAATAATAATAATAAAAAATGGGGAAAAAAAAAAAATTATAAAAGCCCCTACTGACAACATGATTCATTAATTATGTTCAATTTAATGTTTCTCTTGCAGTTTCAACAGGTGCTTTTCTCATATCTTAACAAAATGTAGACATAAAAAGAAGAAAAAAAGGACAACATAAAAAAACAATTGGCAATGAAGAATGAGTTGCAATGATAACCAAGCAATTTATCACAAAAGGAAAAAAAAAAAAAAATCCAAAATAAAGTTAAAAAATATCAACCAAAAACCACCAACATTTGCAAGTAATAAAAAAATTATCTATTTACACAATCGGAGGTTGGAAAAACTTTGAAATGTGATCCAATGGTTTATTTATTCACCAGAAATTCTTTTAAATCCCTTTTTTTTTTTTTTCTACTAAAAAAAAAAAAAAAAAAAAAAAAAAAAAGAAAAAAGAAAACAAAACAAAACAAAGAAAACAAAATCCAAACTCTTTAAAAATATAATCACTTGGAATTGTTGATATATTTTATAATCAATTATTTACTAGTTTATTTATTTATCAGAAAACACATATTATTTGTTAAAGCAAAATAAATACTTAAATTTCAACATCCTTTTCTTTTACTTCTTTTAAAAAAATATTTTTCAGACTATTTAAAACAATAATAATAATAATAAAAAGCAAAGCATTTTTTGATTTTATTTATTGCTTTGTTAACCACTATTATTTGACTTTTAAAAGCTTTAAATGTAATTTATCTTCTTGCCAATGAAATAAAGTAACTTTATAATGGGTTTTTTTGTGCCTTCTGATTTTTATTTGTTTTTTAAGTATCAATGTTTTGTTGCTTTCATAAATGTCAGTGAAAGCTTAAAACAAAATTCATTTTGTTACAAGAGCGACAGAACCATTTAGAACTTTTAATTTTATATCATTTTACTTCATTTCTTTTTTTAAGAATCATAAAAATAATGCTAACAAGCAACTTTATCTCAATGATCAGTTTGCTTTTTTTTTAGAAAAAAAAGTAATAATAGTAATAAAAAAGCTTTAAAAATAATTTAGTTCTTGAATTTTTGATTAAAATCAGCACAAAGCAATTACTGTTCACTGTTTTTGTTTTATTTATTTGAGAAGTTGCAATGCAGCGTTAAAAACAATTTTGTTACAGAAGCAATGAAATAAAACTAAATTTTCTCTTCAATTTTTTTTTTCCAAAACCACAAAACAGTGTTTATTGTTAGCCAATTATTTTATCAGACTGTTCAGTTTTTGTTTATTTATCTGAAAACAGAACAAAAAAATTAAAAAAAATTAAAAAAGGGCTTAAAATGTAATTTATAACTTTTTTTTTTTTTTATATCTCCCCTTTTCTTTCTTTCTTTTCTTCTCTTTCTTCTTCTTCAAATTAACAAATTACTTTATCAGACTTCTTACAGTTTTGCTTGCTTATCTCTGAGCCAAGGAATGTTGCAAACATGAATCATGTTGTTACCAAGTGAACACATTGAATAACAAAAGGTGTTGAAATGCAATGATGGCTCTGTTGGGAGTATCATAAGTTTCAGCTTGAGCAAGCCATCATGTTATCTTAAGTTTGGAAAACATTTCTTTATCTTTTTTTCTCTGCCATACTTAAAAGGGCAGCTCAGACAACTTGTGAAAACACTTTGCACCCAACAACACTATCTTCCTATCAACAAGGACCAATAAAACAAACTCGGAAAGGAGAGAAAGAGACAGAAAAGAAGAAAAAAAAAATACGTTAAAAGAAAATGCAGAAGTATGAGGAAAAAAATAGAAGAAAAATTATGTTTAAAAAAAAAGAATACAGAGAAGAAGAGAGAAAAAAAAAACACAACAACCTGGCTTTCTTTACAAGATGCATGAGCAAACAGTAAAAAGTAAAGACAAACATGATAACTTTTCAGTGTCTGTTAAGACACAACACTATCAAATAGCAAGAAACCTCACAAGCGGGCTGATTGTGAAAAAATAACACAGGATTCTTTGCATGTTTTTCTCAATAATATATGTAGGAATGTTTACCTCAAACAAGCAAGGTTGAATTGTTGTTTCGATATTAATAGATGTTCTTTTGTCTGTTTGTTGTTCAAGTGTAATCATCTTTCATTGTTATTGTTTTCTGACTGATAGCCGATATTTTTGGATGCACATTTACTAATATTACTGACAAAAGATGATTAATTTGTTACCGTTCAGTACAGTTCACTTTTTACCATGACTTAAAATCATTTTTTTTTTTTTTTTTAAAAATAAGTTAAACAATGTTTTTAATCTATCAAGGCCAAACACCTGGTTCACTACCTATATTCTACAATATTAAATATTTAATATTATCAACTACATTGGTATAAATAATACATCATGTGGTCAGTCCTAAAAACAGTCACATTATTAAATACAAATAATTTTTAATGAAAATGTGGTTATTATACTGTTATTTAATGGTACTTAACTCATTTTGAAAAATATATTGTTACTTTAACATGGTTGTTATTACCAATTCATTTACATTACTAGCATGAATACTTACTGCTCTATATTGATTATAAAACTTCTTTTCTTTCATTTATCAAACATTTGACAAATATTATTTAGGCTATATATCATAATTATAGTCTATTCTCATGTCAGTATGAATGAATGATTGAAAAAAAATAATAATAAAAATTCAAGTTATTTCAAGTTTTTGGCTGATGTATGACAAGATAATAATAGTGATATAAAACATATAAAAACAGCCATTATAATTATATCTTCACAACTGTAGATATGATTTTCATTGTCAGTTGTATGTTTTTCTGATGCCAGGGGAAACTTTAAAAAAAAAAGAAAAAAATGGTCTGCCCTGGACACAATGACATATTTACTACAGAACAATGGGTTAAGATTAATTTAAATAAATAAATAATAATAACAACAACACCACCACCAAGAACAAAAACAACAATAATTTAAAGGAAAAAAGTGAAAATAATAATAAAAAAACAACAAAAACCAACAAAAAAACACACAAAAAAAAAAAAAAATAAAAATAAAACTTATTTGAAAATTTGCAGAATATTATAACATTTAGATTACATCATCAAAGCATCAAAGGTATCATTATTATTTTACTGTGGCTGTAGAAGGGTGGGTACCGTGTGTTTGTTTACACACCCACATCCACACCCACACCCACACACAAACACTCACACTCAAACACATATCACATATTTTTAATATAATTAGTTTATGATTATTTCTTTTCACGTGTTTTATTATGCAGGCAGTGTTTGTCAAACTTACTTCTTATAAGACTCTCTGCACCAAAGTGGTTGTTCCCGGGAACTGTCAGAGCCGTGGATGTCAGTGGTGATGGTCCTGGTGGAATAGGAGGTGCAAACATGCTGTGGGTTGCTGGAAGGGCACTTGGGGGTGGTGGCAGCACTCCTGCAGGATGGGTGAAGGGTGAGGCATGTGAGTTCAGGGAATGGTGAAGAGGGGAATGAAGATTTGGGGAGTGTAGACTAGGTGAGTGGCTGTACAGCTGACTGGCTGGAGAGCTGAAAATAATAATAATAATAATAATAATAATAATAATAATAATAATAATAACAATAACAATAATAATAATAACAATAATAATAATAGTAGTAGTTACAATAGTATAAGCAGCAATTACAGTATAAAATAAATAAATAATACTTGTGATAGGAATAATAAAACTGATAATTATTCAGAATGAATATAATATAGATAAAAAAAAAATAAAAAATAAAAAAAAAAAAAAAAAAAATAGATAATCTTTCCAGCATTTGCAGAATTACAACAAACTGTGTAAACAGTTAATGAAATTCTGAATAAATGACTTTTCAGACAAAGGTAAATTATTTATGTTTTTTTTTTTTTATTGATTTTTTTTTTTTTTTTTTTATTTTTGTTTTTACCTATATTTACAAAATCAATTAATGTGTAATATAATCAGATAAATCTCATTAATATTAATTATAACTTAAGTTAAATTTTTCAAGTAGACACATATTTTATTAATACTTACTTTGCCCAAATATGGGGTTTTGAAAATGCTAACTGAGATGGATATATGTTATTGGGATGATGCAGCAGATCTTTCTCCCTTTCTCTGGAATGTTCTCGTTCACGTTCTCTAGAATTGTTCTCACGACGCAAGTGTTCCTCTCTCCGAAGATGCTCTTCCCTCCTCAGGTGCTCCTCTCGCCTTATGTGTTCCTCTCTCCTTGGCAAAACTGTCAAATGTCTCACAGAATCCTGGTCCCTATTAACTACACAGCTTTGTGGAGTTTTAGGCAAAGCATGAGTCTTTGGATGTGGCACAGGAGACTTGCGTGGCGGTTGTGATGGTGCTGCTACTGCTACTGCCGAAGCTGTCGATGCTGGAGGTAGTGGGGGTGGGGGTGTGGGCGTGGGTCGCTGACTGACAACCGGTGTTACAAAGGGCTGTGACAGAGGCCGACATGTGGTGGTTGCTGCTACTGTGGTTGTTGGGGTACTGCACGTAGATGTTGTTGTTGTTGCGGTTGTTACACCACACGTTGTAGTTGGTGTTGTTGTAATGGCGGTGCCATTGCAGATGGTTGTTGTTGGTGGAGGTGGAGTTGGTACTGATATCAGTGGGTACTGGCAGTCGTTCACAGGTCCTGCAACAAATCAGTCAATCAGATTACATTTATAATAAAACAGTAATTTATCTGTAATTTCTGCACTATGTTTGTAATCAAATATGACTGCAGATCTGTAAAAAAAAAAACTCAGCAAGTAAAAGATAGAAAACTACATGATAAGCATAAAATAATCCATCTGTCTACATATGCACGTGTGTATGTATGTATATATAAATTATATGTATCTATAATATGTATCTACACATATATATCAACATACCTATCTATGTATATCTATATCTATTACCAGGAATCCATTTACAGTCATGATACTCCAGCTGATATCAATACAACTTTAGGCTTAATCAGATATCAAGCAATTTTTACAGTCAACAGAATTCTAAAATATATTTTCTTTAAGCAGGCAACACATTCATCCATCACTAATAATCATTTCTGTCAGCAGAACAGAAAAAAATAAAGTAACTAGAATATTTCTTTTTTTGTGTTTTCCTTCTTATTAACATTTCATATTTTCTTTTTTTTTTTTTTTTTTTTATTCCCATTTCCATACAACAATCATCCTTTTTTTATATTCTGAAGTTTTATCCAAGATCTGCAAACACTGACAACAATGTTATTCATCTCTGAAAAGATCTTGATACAAATCCAAACAAAACATCGCAGCAAATTTAAGATAAACAGTGAAAAACAAATGTTCCAGCGATATGGTGCGGAAAGCATTCCAAGCATAAACTCCCAATATTCTGGGAACATTCTAGTCAGACACTTAATCCAAACGTTGTTATCGTTGAGATATAAATGGCAGTTGTTGGGTTTTTTTCAGCATGGCTATGAAGAGAAAACAATCCTCTGAAAGCCAAACACATTTATCCAATAAACACACCACTAAAAAATCCAAGAAGTAATTCACGATATTACTGTAGCATACGCCATAAGCCATCTAATCTCCTACATTTTTTTTTTTATCCTCATTTTTTTATGTCAAGAGATGAAAAATGTGGAAGAAATGGAAGGAAAAAAAGTTTTATATTATAACAGCATATGCTACAAACCATATAATTTCGATTTTTTCTTATATTTTTATTTCTCGTTTTTATCAAGGAGATGAAAATGTGCAAGAAATCTGTCTATCTGCCGGATATCTGATCTGCCACAACTTCATAGCTTGTCAGTGCATTCCAACAAAATGGCTGTCAGTGTTTGTAAAAAAAAAGAATAAAAAAAAAATAAAAACCTAGGAGAACCACTATCATATGTGACCACCTACAGTTTTCAAGGAAGCAGCTGGCATCAATTTGCTGAAGATTTCTCTATCCCCCACCCACCCATGCCTTCCACCATTTCTTTTTTTCATGTATGCAAGCACAATCTAATTCACCTTTCATCTTTGCTTGTAGTTGAATTAGTTGTACCAGCCACTGAGCTTAAAGATAGTTAGCTTTAATGGAGTCTTCTTGTAATCATCAGATTACATGCTTTAGGGAAATGAAAGAAAGAATGGAGAAAAAAAAAAAAGGAAAAAAAAAGAACACAACAGAAAGCGAGAAAAAAAAATCAATGTCTAACAGATGAGGCACTTTCTCACCTTTGTTTTTACTCGTTATTTATACTTAAGTTTCTAAACAATTGTCTGCCATCTCACATACACATGTACTAATGCATGCCTGAACAGGAAAACAAACTGGTATCACACTCCCAGCAGTAAAGTCCAGTTTCTGCTTTTGCCAGCAGGCAAAGAAGCAGCCTGTCTTTGATGTACAGGTCTTCAGAAGAAGAGCAGGGGTGATAACATTATCAAGACATGGCGATTACTCTCAAATGAATAGAGAAAGAACGAAGAAGAAACTTTAACAAAATACCAACACACTTTGGCAACTTGGGTGTGCCACAGATTACTAAAATTGATTTTTTTTTTAAAGCAGAATTCTTCCCTTTCTGCAAGATAACTGCTTGCCTTTAACAAACAGCAGAAATACATATATTCATGAGCTACATGCCAGCAGATAGACAATTGAATAAATGACAGACTAAAGAGAATATATGGTTATAAAAGCTGTTGCCAAGTTATAGTCCAGGACATTAAAATGTTCAAGTTTGGCTTCTGAATATTTACTAACCCCAGACATTTCAAAATATTCTGTGAAAATGAAGAAAATGTTTTTATATAATTATTATTATTATATATTTTGTTAAATTATTATAAACAGACATCAATTTACTGAAAATGGTGTCTGTTTTTTTTTTTTTTTTTTCTTCTAAAATTAAATTTTCAAGAATACAGCACCTATCCGCAAATGTACACAAAATTCATTCAACCCTGGTCAACATTCTGAAATTTTCATTCTGAACACATTCTGGCAAATTCAGAGCAAAACTTGCGGCAGTCTTTTGAAATCGCTGCAAAAGAATTTTAATGCAATTTCTTGGCAGGGCTCTGTGAAAGGATCTCTCCAGAATTTCATCTGTTTTTGAAGACTGCCTAGCGGCTTTGCTTAGCGTTTGTTTTGAAGATTTACATCCCAATGAAAATTCACGTCCTAAAGCTACTAAGAGAAGAACATCATTGATTTACTCTTAGCTGGTATTTAACAAATTTGGCATTCAGTAGAAGCACAGGCTAATGTTTGACAGGCTGATCAGTAAATGATTTTTTTTTTTCCTATTGGTTTCTTTTCCCTTAAATGATTATAAAGATAGCTCGTGTAACAAGTGTGACACTGAATAAGGGGAAGAATTTCTTTGAAGAAAAAAAAAACAAAAAAAATAAAACAGAAAGGAAAAGAGAAAAGTAGAATAATAATAATAATAAGAGTTTGTGTTTTGTTTTTTGGTAGTATTTATTTATTTATACAGCCATAAATTCAGTTTAATAAAAAATAATAATAATAAATTTAAAACCAACAAAAAGAAAAACCAACAAAAAACAAACTGAATGTACCATTAACTAAACATGTCACATAAAAACACAAACAATAAAACTGCTGAAATACTTCCACATTAAGAAATACTTAACTGATTCACACAGCTACAAATAAAGCCAATTTGCTGTTCATTATTATTATTTCGTATTTTTTCTTTCTTTGTACACATAGAAAGCAATAAAGGTAAGAAATAAAATTCATGGTGGTCCTTACCTCTGGGAAAGGGAGAAAGAAAAGAATTCTACTTTAAATCCCATTATATTGACATTTACAGTGTGAAAAAGTGAAAAACATTTAATAACCTTTGTGATAAACTGTTTTCAGTGAAAAAAACAAAGCAAAGTTAGTGGGAGGACTGCATATGAAATGAAGGAAGATGCTGTACTTTACATATTTTAAAGTCAGATAAAAATACATTTAATACATAAAAGAACATTGCCAAAAAGGATAAATACATATTATCCCCTCTTTACAACAGACAGAGAAATTATTAACCAAAATGAGAACATTAACCACAAGGTCTTTTTATTTCATGTCAACAAAAGTTTTTGTGTATATGTTGTTTATTTTTTTCTTCTATTTTTAATAAAACTAATTTCCCATGTGAATTTAATCCACTATAATGATGGCACTCCCATTCAAAAATTCCATCAATAAAATTAAAACTTCAATTTCAAGCCAAATAAAGACAGAATATTTACCAACTCTAATAACCATGACAAAACTAAATTTAAAAATAAAAAAAATAAAAAATGTTTCAAGTTGAACCAGTATCTCACAGGAATGATCTGCTTAACACAAAACTGAAAAGTTCTTTTTGCCAGATTCCTTTTGGTAACCAGAAGGCATCTATGACAAAGTCCACTGTTAGTCCGGGATTAAATTCCAAACAGGGAATCCATAACATGACAGGTCTGTCATAAGGCAAAGAATTTCTGAATGGCAGAGATCCTGAAAAATGGCTGCTTTGTGTACAGACCATATATCAATGTCTTAGTGTATCCTAAGACTTTCCTTTCAAACAATCACATGCAAAAGCTTTAGCTTAGAGTGGGGATAAGGATAAACAAAAGACATCACTATCTATCAGCTGGACATGTTTCAACATCAGAAAGAAACTGAAGTTTTACTAAAGAAGACAACAGTATCCTCAGTTTTTCTTCATTTTTATATACATTATAAATAATAATAATAATAAAATTGGGGGTTTTTAAATCCATAAAATTATAACAAAAATGAAAATAAAATTTTTACTTACAAGTATTTTCCTAAATTATTGCCTTATCAGGTTTCACATTTTCACATTTCTGATAAAAAAAACTTGACAGATTCCACACAACAAAATAAAATAGTTTAGAACTGTGTTTATGCATCTCTCAAACATATTCACAAGGAGTACAATCTTCTGTAATCTTCCATTTGTCTGGGAAAGCTTTATTTTTCTTCTTTCTAATTTTTACAATTTATCTGCCTTTGTGCTGCTGCCCTGGCCATTACGTTTAATGTCACACATTTTCAAACCCAGTGGCAGGAATTCTCGATTAAGTAGAGCCTGGCCATTGTTATGGCTGAAAAGGTCTCTACATATGTAAACAATAACTGGCATTAAGATGGCTCCATAAATACCAGCAGTCAGAATTAATGCCACAAAAGTTTCACCTCGCTCTCCTCAGCCCATGAACGAGATTAACAGAAGCCCTGGAAAACCACATTACTCCACAGGGATGCTTTCACAAACCTTCCTCTCTATGCTTTTTAAAATAGGCTCAAGCCTGGATACAGATTAGGGCCATAAACTGAGTAAGTTGATCAAACAAAGACATCCCAGTGTTTAACAGAAAACAAGGGGGAAAAAAAGCCATTGACTTATAATAGACCTACTAGGTTGTTGTTGTTTTTTTGCTTGATGTTAAAAGCTGTCTTGTAAATGCAGCCAGGTGTATCAAGGTAACGCTCCAAAATAGTTGTAAAAATACCTTTACTGAATTTGTTTTTTCCTGTATTAAATATTTCTAAGCAAGAAAAAAAAAAAAAATAAAATCATAATAAAAAAAAAAAAAAAAAAAAATAATAAGAAAATAAGAAAAAAATAATAAATAAAATTGATAAATAAATAAATAAATAAATAAATAAAAAATTATTAAAAAAAAATAATTTGTTTAAAAAGAATTAAGAATTAAGTATACTTTTAAGTGTCAGTTATTTCATCTATGATAATATAGGAAACAAATTACACCTTTCTTATACAGAAAACCTCTGAAAACCATCATACAACGAGACAACAATAAAACAATTCATCACATTCTTCCCAACTTGGTTATCAAAATAAATAACAGGTCAAAAAAGTAAGTATCAGCCATACAAATAGGATAAATTCTTAGTAATAAAAAAAGAACATAAAAACATTAATTCTTACTTCTTCAAAAGATAAAATAAAAAAATGAAAGAAAACGAAAAGAAAAGAACACCTTCTTAATCATTATTCAGATTAATCTGAAGAACAAGATAATAAATCCCCAACGGAGCCTCACTGACTTTGCCACACCAGGCTCTGGTGTTTATTGACTTACTTAATTATCTCATTACACAGGAGAGTTCCAAGATCAGTGATGAGGGGTATGGAGCTGCTGAAACAATTGATGAATCTGGAATCAATTACAGAAGGTGTCTAACCACCATTTTGTCCATTAGCAGATTGTGGTGGCCAGTTGCTGAGTGAGTAACAGAGAAAAAATTTGAGCAGCTGGAAATGGCTTCTTGAGTGATTTGAAGATAGGTTTCCACAGCAATTCACTTGGAAAATGCACAATCGCTCAAGAGCAATAGATGAGAAATGTAGATTTGGTGAAGGATCTTGAAGAGAAAAAAAAAGAGAAGAAGAAGAAAACCTGGACCCTTAGCAGCTGAGTGACTTGTCAGTCTGAAGCAAATTTCTAACCTCAGATGTAAATATCTCTCAAGAAGAGAGAACTACTTGTAGTGTAAGAGGCTCATTCATTTTCATAATGGACTCTTTACATCTATTCATATTTTTATGTCAGATCTTTGTTTAGCATTCAAGTGGCTGGGGCTGGAATAGATCCAGCTTGTTTCCCAGCAGCTGGTGAATTATTTTTCAAGGATTTTTCAACAAGAATACTCCCTGGCCCTCATAAATGCTTTTTAAATTTATTTAAGGTGTACCCCGGAGACCCACATGAATCACTGCACAGAACAGATGTTGTTTTCTCTAGTGCTGCACACCATTCTTTTGTCAGAAAGTTTTTAAAAAAAATTAACAGAAAACCTCAGAATAAATAATTTTAAAAATGAATATTTAACGAGATCTTAAAAAGATTTTTGTTTGTAGAGTTATAACATGCACAGGCTCGATTTAAAAAGCTTGTTTTTGGCCTAGCATGCAAGCAACTGAAAATATTTGTAATACTTAAAACACCTGCAAGTAAGAAAAACAATCTTTGTGAATTAACCATGTGTTGTTTTGTGTAATAATGTTGTGTGAGAGGAAATAAGCTGCCACAGTTGTTACATGTTTCTCTCACTGACACCATCCTGTAGTCTGAAACAAATACCATCTTACACAGTGTTAATCAGACAGCAGTGTAAACCAGCAAATGGAAAGAGATTATTTCAAAATAATGCTGTGGAAGGTTTTTAACTCTAAAAGTACTGTTTAATGGCATATATACACATATATATACATTTTCAAATAATTTTTTTTTTTGTCTGCACCAAAAATCTTTTTTTATTTTATTTATAATATATATTTAAAATAATAAAAAAAAGACAAATAAATAATTAAAATTTTCTTTAACAAAAGCATATAAAACAAATATAATAATAAATTAAAAAATAATAATAATAAAATAAAATAAAAAATAATACAAAAACTGAAACAAAACTAAATAAAAAAATCTCAGATAGACAGATGTCTTTATTTCTCTCCAATATAAAAAAAAAATTAAAAAATAACAAACTTACTTAATAAAATTAAACTGACCAGTTCAGTCACTGCACCAATTTCTATCAATACCTCAACTAATCTTATTAACAAACTGATCTCTCTGACTTCTGTTTACACATGAAGAAATCCATGTATTTGAAATCTGCAAGTGATGAATTCCCTATCAGCAGGAACCCATGTTATTTACAGTGGCTTCATAAATTCAGTCACTGTCAGACCTGAAGATCATCCTGCTGACTGTGATCCAATTATATTCATTCCCCCATCTGTTAACGTCCTTTACAAACACCTCCAGCCAGCCAACAGCCTTAGAAACAGTGCTCTAGAAACAGTAGCCCTGCCAAACCCAACACAATAACTCCATCTGTAGGATCCCCATGGGAGCTGGTTCAAATTAGCACCTCCAGTGAGAGTTCGGGCTGTATTAAACAAGGTATCATTAATTTTACAGTCCAACGCCTGGTGTTACAAGGACCATATAACCCTGTGATGCCCCAGTCAGGGGGTTACTCTGCAGGGGCATGGTTAGTAACATTATGTCATCTTACAGCACTTGTAAGTGTGCTGATGATAAAGCTGAGCTGTGGTTAACACAGTCATTAATACTGCTAAGTACTGTTATGTAGCAGAGAATGAATGGTAAGAGAAACTTACATTACACTCAGACAATTATGCAACAGCACATAAGGAACACCTAGAGTATATTTAATAGCATTACACAGCCTTGCTGCACTTAAAAGATTAAAAAAAACCAAAACATTATGCATGTTAAAATGATTTTATAAACCCTGTAGTGCTGAATTTATTTATTATTAACTAAGAGAATGATCAAGCATGTTGAAATTGATTCATAAACCCCCATGGTGGTGAGAAGTCTATTTATTATTAACTAACACACACTTCTGAATGCACTCTCTTACATAATCCATTATATGTTACATGTTAAGCTCTGTTATATATTTTCACTGTAATATAATAAGCTGTTGCCAGTGTGGCTAAAATAGCTATGAGTTCTGTGAAAATAATAAATGAAATCCAGTATAACCAAGTACATCTAAACAATACAGACAGTGAGTACTTTACTCAACTGTAGATTCATGAAAAATTCCCACTACACTGAAATAAATAATTACACACACACACACATATATGAATGTTTGTTTGCTGCTGTTGTTTTTCTTTTATAAAAATACTAAAAGGAAAACTGCTGCCATACAGTAGTGAATGCTTATATAATCAGAATAACAAAGTAAAATACAACTTTGTAAATATTAATTAGAAATGACTGGAAACAATATTAATTTAAAAACAAACAAAAAATAGTTAATAATAATCAATAAAAATGACATTAAATAAATAAAATGATCATTTAGTGTAGATGAAAAACAAAATGTATTTTTTTTATAAAATAACAATCATTAGATTTAAAAAAAAAAAAAAAAAAAAAAATGACTTCCAAAAGCAAATGGCAGAAAAATTAATCAATATACAGGCATGACTGTTAAACTAAATAAACTGCATCTTAAACTTAACAATGTCTAACTTGATTTCACAAAGTGTGCTAAACATGTCTTCAATAAATCTGTACCATGACTGCAGTAAACCTCTTTTAATACTTAATATAATACTCAAGCACCTGAGGAACACAGAAGACCTGGAACAAGTTTAATAAACAATAACAATGAAATCCTTTAAAAAAATAACTCTCAGGACCTCAGCTTGGCGGGGACTCTAACCCACAGACAAGGAGTCACAGGCAAGTGCAACACAAAGGAAACAATACAATAATTCTAAATGCATCGGTGCTAAACAGACAGATATTTGGTTGCCATCAAAAGAAGACTCATCAATTTATCATAGGCAACTGAGAACAAAGAACTCAGTTCTCAAAAGCCAGCTGAGATCGTACAATGGATTCGTCCAAGAAGCTTGTTAAGCACACAAGGTGGTATGGCTTGAGTGGTCTTTGTAATTGAAAGAAGCAGTGGGCACATTTGTGACATTTTGTTCACTCAAATAACATGCTAATTATTATAATACTTTAAGTACACAGCCTCTCAAGTAGCAGGTTATCAAACAGATAAATGGCATGGGAATTTTTTTCTTCTTCTTTAAATGGTACAAAGACATGCCAGGCTCTGTATACAGACTAAGCTTATAAGTACAGTCATACATTCTTAAATATTCAGCCCTTCTCTGTCATTTTAAATGGTGGCAGAAATAACATGGTTGTAGTTATTGTATTATTTTTAGCCTTTGAAATGTTGTTTTGAATAATGTGTTCTGTTTATTGGTCATTAATCAATCAGTCATTTTGAAACAGAGTAACAGTCAGAAAAGGTTCAAACACCTGTTTCATCTGCCCAAGATAGTGTTACTGTTAACAACAGTATTTTTATTTTCTTCTTCTTCTTCTGTTGTATTTCACAGAATCTGTCTTATTAAACTAAAGGTCAAAATAAAAACAAGGTACTTACGATTGTGTTTTACTGTTGTAAATAGATCAGAACCAGATTCAGATGCCTGCAATAATAAAAAAAAATTAAATTAATTACCATTTCACCAAAAATAAATAACATTTGTATTTTTCATGTGTTAATATACAAAAGGAAAAAAATCATGAAATCAAGCAAGAAAAAAAAAATAATAATTACTGTAACAAAGTCTACATGAATCTTCAAGGAGGTGAAATGTTAAAAAACAAAAATATGACAGAGTATGTTAGGACAGTGGATATAAACATAACAAACAACAACAATAATAATGAACTACAATGTATATTCCATTCAGTCATGTCATTTTCAGAAATATTTTTCTCATCTATTCTTTCACCCACTGAACAATTCAAATTGACACATCTCTCATTAACACACCCAAAATAAATTTTAAAACTTTTTTTTTTTTCTGGAATTGTTCAGTGATTCAAGGTCAACATTTTTACACACACAATGAATTAAAACATCACAAGGAAGGTGCCACAGCAAACACTGCAGCTGCCATTTTGCTGCAGACTGTAACAAAATCCAACAATCCATCCATGTACAAAACAAACATTAAAACACAAGGTAAACACAGAAAGATACACACAAACCAATGTAATGAACACATTGCTCAATGGGAAACAAATAGAACTGGAGTAAATAGAAGAAGAAAAACAGTTATATCTAAACAATGGATAGATGTCAAAATGGCTCCCTAAAGCCACAGTGGACGTAATAGAATTTGCAGATTTTAAACCACTACTATCAAAAACTAACTAACTAACCAACTAACTAACTAAATAAAAATAAATAAATAAACAGAATTATATCAGTGAACAGATTACAAAAAGGTTCCAGCAAATAACTGTAATTTAACTTGAGCCTCTGCTTTTGTCATCAAATCTTCTTGCTTAGAAAAAAACAAACACCTAATGAATTTGAATAGATGACAAAATGGTTCCAGAAAGTCCTACTGCTTTTTTATTCTCTCTGCCTTGGGTTATTTATTTGTATTAATTAACATTAATGTGGTTCTCTAAATCCTTTTTATCGATTAACTTCGATATATGATGTAAAGAAGATGAAATTCTCATTAAAATATGTAATTAAGTTATTTCAGTTAGTCATATTTTGTTAAGCATCCTGAATTCTTTCAGACATTTAATAATAAAACAAACAGATAGGAAAAAAAAAATGTAATAATCATAAATAAATACATAAATAAATAAAAATTATAAATAAGTACATAAATAAATAAATATTATAAATAAATGTATAAATAATGTTTTTTTCAAAAAAAAAAAAAAAATGGAAGACAGAAAGAAATTAAATAACAGGGTTGCAAGAACAGATCCAAAATCTACTGCACATCAGGCATATTCTTCCTTCAATCAGCTTAACAAGTTCATTCTGTATTTAACTGCTTCAATGAGCAACCCTATCAGCAAGAGACTACATATGTTAAAGGTTTTATCTTTTAACACTCTAGTGCCTTATTAAGTAATGTACCAACACAGATCAAACAGGCACTGCAAGTCTTTGAAGCCCTTTTATTTCAACATGAATATTACCATACTCTTACAATCACAGGACCAGCCTATATTATGGAAAGCAATCTTTATTTCAACCTGAATATTACCTCACCTTTACAACACAAAAACTTATGGGAAATGGTCTTCATTTGAAGATGAATATTATCTTACTTTTACAACCACAATGGTGTAGTGGGGCACTATTTCAGTATGAATATTACCTCACTGTTAATCCTCAACTATTATTATACAAAGACCACAGCAACATTATTTCAGTATGAATATTACTTCACTCTTAATCCCGATATACTACTGTTATACAACACTATAGTAACATTATTTCAGTATGAATATTACTTCACTCTTAATTCTGATATACTACTGTTATACAAGACTACAGCATCTTTATTTCTGGATGAATATTACTTCATTCTTAATCCTGATATACTACTTTTTTCATACAATATTACTTCACTATTCTGATATAACTTTTTATTTCAGTATGAATATTACTTCATTCTTAATTCTGATACACTACTGTTATACAAGACTACAGCATCTTTATTTCTACTGTTATACCAGACTACACATCTTTACTTCTGTATTAGCTAACTCATGCCTGTCTCTGTTCTTGTTAAGTCTTTTTTTTTATTTCTACATGAACACTACATCACACCCACTACTACCACTCAGGCCAGACCATACAATAACCAGAGATCTGTTTTCCATAGCAAACTGTGTGTGTGTGTATCACCATCATGCATTTGGCACATTCAGAGTTGAATAGGTGCACCTCAACTATTGACAAGTTCCCTGGGTGCAAGTGTTAATTCAGTGGAGTTTAAACAAGACTTGTGAAATAGGTGTTGCTCAAAGCTTTCGTAATTACTGGCACTTGTAATTATGTTTACTCTTGGTTATAAAAAGGGGGAGTTATCTGAAATTTATTGTTGTCAGTTTGATTTAGAAAGTAGTTAAGAGATCTTTTTCTTCTTCTTTTTTTTTTTTTCTTTTACTTCTCTATTTTGCATTACTCTGATTTAGAAATTTCCTTAAAAACTTCTTTTTTTTTACTCTGCATTTTGCATTATTCTAAGCAATCTTTTTGAGTCAGAATTTTTTTTTGTGAAACGTTTGACATAAAGTTTTTTTGGTCAATTTAATCAGAAAAGAAGATAAGAAATATTTTTACTCTTACATTTGGCATTATTTTGAGCAGACTATTGAGATAGAAACAAAAATAAATAAATAAATAAATAAATAAATAAAAATAATAAAAATTAGAAAGAAATAAAATAATAAAGATATAACAAATCCAAGGAATATTTTTTCTTCTATATTTTCACTGTGAACAAAAAAGAAAAACGAGACAAATTATATATCCCATAATGACTGTAATTGTATAAAACTACCAATTTATATTTTTTATATTATTTTTTTAAGTCAAACAATTTAATAAATTAACAATACATGCAACAATTTCTTTTTATTTTTTATTTATTTTTTTAAAATATATATATTTTTTTTTTTTATAAATTAATAATAATACACATGACCAAACCTCAAATTTTAATCTCATTTATATGTCAGTACAGTTCAGCATATTTCACTGGTATGCAAATAAAAATAAAATTAACAACAATAATAATTCGTCAAATTTGAATTTTAATCAGAACTTATGCTGCCCTTAGATAGTTTTAACCTTTTCTAAATGACAAAATGAAAGAAGCATTTGTGACAAATTCAGTGTTTTGATAAATATATTCTAATGTGGTTGAAGAATAAAGTGAATAAAGAACCTTTGAATCAGGATTGAATTTTAAAACTTGGCTACACAACTGATAAATATCAAAGGCCATGGTATGTTGTTAATGGAAAATGTATTTCCTTCCACTGAAAATAATGTCAGAAAAAACACCAAAAGAATGTTTGATATTCAACAGCCGGTGATTAAAAAAATTTGAATTATTAAAAATATAATTAAAAAAGAATCATTATATAAAATATTATATTCTTATGGTGTGTTTTAAGAAAAGATTTACTGTTTTGGAAATATGAAAGAAACATCGTTATTCTACTAGTGAATGTAACAAAAGAATGACTGAATTTCTGTAGTATTATTAAAAAATAATTCAACACAAAATGCATTAAAAAAACAAAGTAAGAACAAATTTAGATTTGTTATTTTGACAGACAGTTCATCTGTTAGCAATTTTCAGCTGTACACATCTGAATTAGAGATTGAAAATGACTAACATTTGTTTTTTAAAGGGTTTGTTACGAAAACTTCAATTTGCCATATCCTCGCAGATGTTTCCCATTACAGCATGAACATTAAACACCGCCCAACAGAAAAGTTATAAACTTGTGTTTACACCGCCAGTAGCTACTTTGGTACTCTCGCTAATTGGGAAGGAATTGTTTTCTTGGGCACAACACTGCTGGCCTCGCTAGGCATTTAGAAACCTTCAGGAAATGGCAGAAAGGATACCATAACACCATTTTTCAAAGAGACTTCATGTTTTTCAACAAATGATTTTCATTGTGGCCCACCTGAGATATGTTTTCACTTATGGTATACATTACTTCAACATATGGACTCCTTGGCAGAAACAAAAAATAAAAGTATAGCCCCAGTTATTTATTTTTT
>CM022671.1:32062426-32247426 GCA_012295275.1 Chrysomallon squamiferum | reverse complement strand
TAAACAGAAAATCAACTTCTTTTCTCATCTACAATAAAAATTAAACTTCAAAATATGTACATTTAATTATTTTTCTATTTTAGTATATACTATTTGCACAATTTTTATTATTTGTTTATTTATTTATCTATTTTTTTTTTTTTTTTTACTGGTGTCCTCTTCTTTATCATTGTAATTCCAGATTTTTTGAAAGCACACAAGATTAAAGCTCCATAATGAATGAATAACACACCAAACCACCTCCTACATTTCTCTATTGCTATTTATTATAAATCTGTGTTAGACACAACAAAATCCCTTGTTTTCTACAACATAGATATAATGTAAAATAATAATAATAATAATAATTACCGAACACCCCTTAAAAATCATGTAGTGTGATGTATTTAAATCTTTTAATCTTCTAGAACAGAATCTCTTCAACTCTGCTTACATAACACAGAAGAGTAAATAAATAAATAATTATATGTAATAATAATAATAATAATAGTAATAAAGCATATAACATCCTAACTCCACTCTAATCATAACTACATACACACAGGGAAGATTAATAGTGCAGATTGGTTTCCATAACAGTTTGACTGACTGGTGGTAAAGTAAGGTTCTTCACAATTAACACAATCCCAGCTCTGTAATCTGTACACCAGCATACAACACTTGACACAGAAAACATACAGGAGATATGCCAACAGCAAAACAATTGAGAAGTTTTCCTTCTTTCTAGTGTCTTCAAGAGCCAAGCTCAAGTACTCCTTCATATATAGAAAAAAAAAAAGGCAAAAAAAAAAAAAAAAAAAAAGAATAAGAGAGAAAGAATATAAACAAATAATAATAATAATAATAATCATAAAACAGAGAGACAACTCCATGGGATAATTCTGAAGCTGGCTTCAAGACCAACATGGATGGTGGGTGGAATTGTAAATTCACAGCTAATGGAGATAAAACAACTAAACAAAATACCATTAAGATATCTGCTTAGCGCGGCAGCTGCCAAGTCTGCTATGATAATTAAGCAGATTGTGTAGAGTTTTTATCTGTGGGGGGTTCACTTGTAAATTAAACACTCTTCAATCTTTCAATTACCTCGGTCCACTTGCCCCAACAACCAAGGTATTCTGTTTCCTAACAGCAATAACAAGTATAAGTAAATTACTGTTTAAGAAGGAAAAAGGTTGATAAAGTTTTTAGAAAATAAGCAATGCATGCTGGAAGAAGATAATTCTCACTTTTAAAAAGAACTTATATATAATTTATATTTAGGTGTGTACTTGTGATTTAAAATAAATAAATAAAAACAACTTTGATACAAACGTCAACAGTATTTGGTTTCCAACAGATTTATATGTATGTATATATGCTTATTTTTTGGCATTACAGAAAATGCTATTCATTTTTCAATATTCAGAATTATATTCTATTCTGAAAAATAAAGTGGTAAATTCAGAAACTTGGAGAAACATGTATAAATATATATGTATATTTTTTTAAAACCAACAATACAAAACTAAATTAAAAATAAAAATAAAACTAAAGGTGAAAGAAAATCCACAGTATTTTCCAGCAGCTATGTATCCTCTGATAAAGATTACTGTTTTTCCATTTTTTTTTTTTTTTTTTTTTCACTGCTTTTGAAATATCTTAACTGTAAAGTCTTTCTGTTCAAGATTTATTAACTCTTTTTTTCTATTATCAGACCATTATAGACCCTGAAGGAAAGATTATGTGTGTTAAAGATTACTATTGATGTTCTGTCTCTCACATTTTTATAAATAACACACTGATATAAATATCCTCAGGGTACTGAGTACCACTTCTTAATATTCTGTTATATAAATTACAAATAATCCATAAAAACCACTCCAAGGATTTTATTTTTATTTTTACTTTAATATCTGAATGTTATTCATATTGATAATCTTTTATAAAATAAAAGCTTTCTGAGGTTATCTTTCTGTAACAAAAAATGATAAAAACCTTAATAAAATATATTTGAAATCGTGAATACATTTTATAGATATGTTTTTATTTTATTTTTAATGAATGAATGAGTGTTTATCAGCTTTTCATTTGATTTTTGTATTACCATAAAATGTAAGATAATTTTTTTATTATCAAATATCACAGCAAAATGCATTTAATGTCTGTGGGAAGATGCATATAAAAGGTCCCTTTCTGTATACAGAAAAACTCACAGGGTTTTTATCTGCAGACTAATTTTGAATATATAAAAATGGTTGGTTTCCACTAGAAAAATTAATCTGTGTGATGAAACACCATTCACCACAGTGTTATTAAATAAAATAAACTAAGTGTTAAAGTTTAATAAAAATGTAAGCAATGATCACACAATAGAGTATAATAAATGTTCAATGTTTAATAATAATGTAAATAATAATCACATAACAGAGTATAATACATTTTTTTATGTTTAATAATAATGTAAACAAAATGATCATGCAAAACCATAGTCCATATAAAGCCAGCAGGCAGAAGAGGAATAACTGTAGTACATATGGAAATAATATGTGTAAATTCATACATCAGGTTTTTCTCATTTGAAAAAAATGCTCAGCCTTAGTGAGCTAAGTTTGTTGCTAATGGGAAACCTGCACATTGTTATTTGCCATGTGCAAACTTTTATGGAATGCACGTGCAGGCTGCAAATGAGGTTACCGTGGTGAATGGTGCCCGCAGCTGGCACATAATTCTGACATTCACATCAAATCAAGACAAGTCTTTTCAAATGTGAGTGATACCTTCAAGATGTCATAACTGAAACAGATAGCCTGAACATGAATCCAGCAGCAGCTGTGGGGTGGGCGGTTGTACCCATCTGGTGGGTGTTATACAGAGAAAGAGTTGAAATGAAAAACATCAAGTACTGAAATGTGTTTTGAATTACACCCTACAACAACTATTTGGCAATGATTATAAAGATCAAGCGAGCTGTAATATAGCAATTATCTTTTGAGATTCTTGTTTTGGTTACATTCATTAGTCAAAAAGTGTCTTGCTGGTAGTAAATTTATCAAACAAAAAGTGTTTTTTATCTGAGAATACCAACATTTTTTTATTTTTTACTATTATTATTATTTTTTTTTTTTTTATATATATATATCAGTGATTGTCAAAGATATTAATGTTTATTTTACCAGTTTTACAAAAAAATAAATAAATAAGTACTAGTAATAAAACCAAACCCTATCAAATGTTTATAGTTGTTTTTCTGACATAAAAATGACTCATAAAAGAAAAAGAAAAAAAAAGAGAGAGAGAGAAAGACCATGTGGATTTTTAACTTTTGAAAAAAAAGAAGAAATTATCAACATAAAATTTAATCTTATCTCATTATACACACATGTACATGCTATTCCTGAGAGTCAAGGTTTAAAAAATCTAATAAAACGAAGAAAGAAGATGAGAAACATCTTTATGACTTCCAAAGCCAGCACTCTGAAATCCCATTCCTCCAAATCACCTCCTAGAAAACCCTGATATTAACATTCTTGTGTAAGAAGCCATTAAGAAACAAAGCCAATGAGATACAGACCTACAAGTCAAATTCATTCCTGAGACGGTTAACTTGGAAATGACTGCACTGGGGAAAAGCAATAATCTTACGACATTGTGAGGACTATAAAGAGATCCCATGTTGTAACCATGCAGCATGTGAATGTGTTACAACAAGACAGGCTGGACAGATTCCAAGCCAGGAAACTGCTCTTCTGAGATTTATTACACTATGACAAGATTTTATTAGCAGTGCTGTAGGCACTATCTCACACTGTCCTTTTCATTTTACATCTTCCACGAACAGCATCCAGAAGAAATGTACAGCCATGTGAATGTTTCTTTTTCCTTTACATTTTTTTTTTTTTTTTTTGGCTCAAGTGATTCACTTGGAAGTGGCAATAAAAGCAATTTGCTTGCAACACTGGGGCCTTGGTATAATCCAGAAGTCTGAAAAAAGGAACCTGCATATGCCACCATGGTGCACAGATCAAATTAAATAGCAATGCCATTTATTGCCTATCATGAGCGTCTATAATTGAAAGTGCAAATTGCAGAACACCAAAGAATACAAAATAGTCTAAGAAATAAAAATAATAACAATAACAAAAAAGCTAGTTGTATAATGGATGTAGCACATGTCATTGCATAATTATAATTTAAGGGGGAAAAAATTAAGTAATAAAAAAGCACTTAGAAGTATAAAGAAAATTGGTTGTGCCATTATTATTATTATTGGCTCTTAATATAGATTTTTTGTTAGCTTGAAAAACATTGTGACTATGGAAATTTTCCTTTGTTCAGAAAAAATACAATTACAAACTTTGTAGTTTTGCATTAGAATTCCATATTCGTAAAAAGTATTCACTTACAAAATATCAATCTATTCAGAAAAGAATCAAAACGAAATTAAATTTTATACTATTCTGTCATGTTTACACAATGATTTTGTTTAAAATAACACTTATGATTTTTATGTTTCAAACCTTAATTATTCACTCATCAACATTATTAATTAAAAAAAATGTTTGAAAAAAAAAAGAAATAAAATTTCCTAAACAATAAATAATTTGAAAATTAATATGAAAATAAAATTTAAAAAAATATAAATTTTAAATAAAAATAAAATAAATTAAGGATTTCTATCTTGTCACACACATTCCAATCTAAGTGATGATTCACAATTATGATAATGACACAGAAACTTGCTTTTATCATATCTAAACATAGACAGCTGACTACATCAGCTATACATCAACATCAGCACGATATCAAGTGTAGATAGAATTTACTGCCATAAATATTTTAGAGGTCCTTTTTAGGATAACATAAAATAAGTTTTGTTTAACACATACCCAAACATAAACACACACACACACACACACACACACACACACACACACACACACACACACACACACACACACACACACACACACACACAGACACACACACAGACACACACACACACACACACTGTTGTTATTATTAAATTCCCTCATTCTTAACACCACCAGTGAGAAAATATAAGTAATAATAAAAAAATAAATAAACCTTCAAAATATTAAAACATTCTCAGCTGACACTGAAATCATTATTTGGAGTATTTTTTCAACCAGCTATATGAGATACTAATACAACCACAAGAAAAAAAAAAAAAAACTGGTTGTATATCTGCAGAACAATATCTGAAACAATAAACTACTGAGACACTGTTAGTAAGTGACAAATGATTAAAAGAAAATTGATGAAGCACCGATCTTAAAATTTTAGAAATCAACTGTGTTTGAGACTAATACCTCGATTTGATCCCCGAACATACAGGTCTTCAAGTTACTGGCTTAGTCAATGAAGAAGATAGGTTAGTGAGTACTTTTTTTTTTTTTTTTTTTTTTTTTTTTTTATATTATGTACAGCTGCAAATATCCAGAATCAATTAAATAGCATGGCTAGATAAACTCAACTGATCTCACCAACTCCCCCGGGACACAGTGACTGTTTATCTATCACCTAATCCAAATACATGTCTCCATACAGCTAGTCTCAAGGGTGAAGTATTCCAGATAAACTGTCTTTTTAACACAGGACATAGCCTCACCAGTCAACAAACCCAGTCAACCACAAAGGCTTTATTTAAGAGGGTTGCAGTACTATGAAACTGCCACTGTGGTGTGTGCAGATATAATACATACACCAGTTACAGAAATACCCTGTTTATTATTATTACACTGAATCATTAGCCAGAAATAAAACAAACTGAAAAGGAAAATTAAAATCAGTTAAAATAATCAGAATGGCTTAAGGGACCATATTACAAATTAATTGAGACCCAGGCTATGTATGAGTAATTATTTTTAAAAAAATAATTCGACATATCATTACAAAAACAAAATGGTTATCTCCAACATAAACCTATCATTTCATTTCAAGCAAAAGCTGATTACAGTAATCTGGTGAACACAGACCTGGGTTTTGCTGGGTCACACTAGAAAACAACTTCAAAGTCTGACTAGCAGATGCCTTTAATGAGATCATCAAAAGGACTTGAACCTGAGAAGATATTCTAAAGTTACCAAACAAACTGTCACAGGGAAACAGCACAAATTAGACATGTTCAAAGAGTCACTCCCTCCTTCACTGAAAGCACGTCATTGATTTATTCCAAAGAAGTGAGAATGTCACCATTTTTATAAGACGGGGGAGAAAAAAAACATTTGATTGGAGCTGCCAAATTAAATAAAGTGTTTTTTGTTGTCTTTTTTTTCTTTCTTTTCCTCGAAGAAAAAGAAGATAAAAAAAAAAGATCTATTTAAATACAAAATTATAGAAAAGGTTGCTATTTTAATGTGAGAGGAAAATAAAACAGAAAATAGAAATAGTTGGGGAGGTAGAGAGAGAGAAATAAAAGACACAGATAGATAGAGGCAGCTTATTCTGAAAAATAAACCTTCAACTTGAAATATACCAAAGCTTTACAGTAGCTTTACCTAAGAAATTTTTTTATAAATCATTTTACTAAATGCTTTAGAAAAACATTTGCAAAAAAAGAAAAAAAGAAAAAAAAAAAAAAAAAAAAAAAAAAAAAAAAAAAAGATTTAAAAGCTCTTGATACTTTTATAATGTCGAAGTTACAGTTTGAATTAATTATTATGGTAAGCAGTGTTACTTGTGTTTAATGAAGTGTGTGACACTACAGTTGTAACTTTACGCTAATGGGAAGCTGTATTATTTGTCAGCGATCTAATAAAAGACACTGGCATAAAACATGACAAACAAATCAAATTTATGTGCAACACATACATGGTTAATACATAATGTAAAAAGCAGGGTTTTTTGTTGAAAGCTAGAAGCAGTAATTACAATCAGATGTCATTTAAAAAAAATTTGAAAAGGGAATATGCAAGCCTGGGAATTTGTTAGTTTGAAAATATTTGCAGCGTCATGGAGCAACAAGAACAAGAACAAAAAAAAATAAAAAAATAAATAAAATTAAATAAAATTAAAAAATTAAAAATTCAGTAAAATAAAATAAAATAAAATAAATAAATAAATGCTCAGGGCAAAATTGTATTTGATTTATGGTTAGACACCATTTTAATATCCAATGCCAAAAAATAAAAAAATAAAACAAATAATAACAAATAATAAAAAATAAATAAATAAATAATAATAATAATAATAATCAAAACCATACTATCTTCAATCAGTGCCTTACAGTTTAAAATTAACAAATAATAAAAATAACTCAGAAATGAAAAATACATAATATACAGAAAAGAAAAGAGCATACGCACACACAGGGTGAGGAAGACAAACTGAGAAACAAAAGAAAAAGGACAAGAAGAGGAAAAACAATGAGGACACCAAAATGAATGAATGTAACTACTAGCACAGAAACCAAATGAATCTAGTTAATAGAGAAGAAACATCATCAGGAACACTTGAGACTTAACCTGTCTACCAGAATTGTGGATTAACATGTCACAACACTGTTTTTCCAATTACAAAGCTAAACAAATACAAGCTAACAAAAACAATTATAATTGGATGCCTCTGTACTTGGGAGGGTAAGGAATGTGCGCCAACTGTTGCCAGTAATGAAAAAAGAATCTTTTTCTGTTTATTATTTTTTTCTTCTTCTTCTTCTTCACTGTGTTGTTTGAGGTAAGAAAATGTCCAGTGTATTATGAATAGCCATGGTAATGAGGTTTGTGTTTCGGAAGAACAACATGTCAGTTGTATGACAAGAATAACTAAAGGAGGTTTCTGACATCTGAGTATTTTTGGTCCCTCTAGTTTTTTTTATATATTTGTTTTTACTCATCTTCACAGACAAAAACAATATTTGTTCTGGTATATCAAGTGTTTTTCTTATCAAAATGACCAGTGAGATAAAACTTTTCAAAATAAACATGTCAGAAACAAGAAGAATGGAAGCAGTAAGTGCAACCTGGAATAAAAAATTTTTTCTGAAAGTCAGGCCTAAAATAATGGTCTAAACCACAATAAAAAGGAGAAACTTTATAAAGAAAAAAAAAAAAGATTCTTAAAATTCTGGTATTAATAAGTAAAAAAATTTTTACAAAAAAGAGTCCTAGAAACCACTGACATTTTATAAATTTAAATTTGGAGAATAAAAAATGAAGAAAGAATTCTCTTTTTAGAATGTTTTGATGAGGTTGACAGCAGAATTTCTCAAATATTTCAAACAGCCTGACATCTTACAAGTTGTTACCGTCAACATCAATTTTTCCTGCAACATTTTTTTAAAACCAATTTTTAAAAAAATGGTACTAATTTCCTTTCCTCTTTTCTATTGTTGATCTATTTCTTTTTAATTTTAATTTTTTTTTTAAATCATTCCTATTTTTGACTACCAATTATTAAATTAAAAAAAAAGAAAGAAAGTTAAAAACATAGAAATATGAAAAGAGAAGAAAATATGTTAGTAGAAAAGAAAGAAAAAATGAGTAGGAATGATGAGAAAAAAGTATAATAAAAATTACAGAAAGAGCTCAAGAGGTAAGAGGAAAAAAGAACAAGATAGAAATGAATACTGTAAAGCAGCATGTGGAATGGACTCTACATTCCTCATGAACACAGCCCGAAGTCAATCCTTTTTAAAGGCTCCACGTAAATTATTAAACAAATTTTATCACACACACAGGAACTAACGCGCCACCCTCATCAATTATTGCAAAAGCTGAATTCCCATTAGCAGTCAATTATGGTTTTCGGAGTACATTAGTTGCTAAATGTGCTCTGTCATGCAAGGAACTATTCACTGAGGTAATGCGCAATGTAAAAGACAACAGGGAATAATAAATTCAGCATTTTTTTTTTCACCCACTTTGAAGTTCATCTTTGAAGTAGAGGACAAGCAAGTATAACCCACCTCTAAAGCATTAGCAAGAGCAATTTTTCAAATGTTCTTTTTGTGTAGGCTTAGTGTTCTAGATGTTCTATTTATACCTCCAGCACGTTCCATATACAGCAAGTTTAATTCATGTACATGGCAGTGTACTCATTTACCTCTGATTTGTAAATGCTTTATTATGCACCTTAGATCATTATTTATTTAAAGCCAGTACAAAAACTTGTATTAACTCTGTCTACAGGTTTTCACAAAAGACTGAACAGAGAAATGAAAGAAAGACAGAAAAAAAATGTTGTAAAAGATTAATAAATTATATTTTCCAAAAACGGGAAAAGAAAACAAAAAAAAAAAAAAAAAAAAAAAAAAAAAAAAAAGCTGTATAAAACCACTAACAACAACAACAACAACAAAAACCTTTTAAACCACAAACTATTTAAATTCCCATTTTTCAGTTCTGAAATGATGTGATAAATTTTCAGTGATTAGTTTTTTTTTTACTGTCTGCTTTATTTTTATTTTTATGATTGTTATTAATTTTCTTGCACTATAAATATTTTCTTCTATTTTATTCATTTTCTGTGTATTATTCTTGGCTGTGTCTAGAGCCACTGATTAATGTTTCATGTGCAAGAAGGCGTACAGTTGGTGCAGAAACAATTTCATATGAATAATTAATACATCTTGCTGTTCAATGCCCTTTTCAGTTTTGTGAAATTCATAGTTTTAAAAAAAAATGTATCTATATATTTTCAAAATTCACTTCATTGCATTTGAACTATGCAAGACCTACTTGAATTAATTTCTGTTTTCTAATTCATAATAATAATAATAATTGAATATTTATATATAAAATAAAATGTTTGGAAATAAAAAAGATGGGGCTAAATATGTATTATTTACTAGAATGATATCGAAGAGGTAACAATAAAATATTACTCTTTACACTTAATAAATACAGTTTTGAAAAAACAAACAAAACACATAAAAAGATGCATGATAACCGAGATGATTACTTAAAAACTATAATGATTTCCTTCTAAAATAAAAGAAAATTTATCTGGTGCAGTGAATGTGACAAATTAATAATAATAATAATAATAATAATAACATGAAGATGATGATTATCATCACTGTTGTTCAAGGCACTTCATTAATTTATCTTCATTTGTTGAATTTAAAAAACCCAGTAATCAACCTCAATAATATATTAAGTGTATCAACCTAATTACAATGGAACATTGAAATACATGAATTTATACACAATGACACATCTAGATATATATTAACCTAGAATGAGACATATATATAATTATATAAAAATATATATCCACCTAATTCTGAATGTAATATATTAAATCTAACAACAGTGATATATCAAATATTTATGAATCTAATTACAATGGTACATATATCAAAGTACATATCAGCCTAACTAGAATGGAATTTAATAGTATATATTAAGCAAGTTACAATGATACAGTAGCAGGAGGCCTCTAGATTAATGGATCAGAGTATGTATTAATGTAACTGTAATAAATATCCCAGTTTCCTTGTAATCCTGCTCTATTCATGTTAATAATTCAACATGAGAAGCTAATTTTAGCAATTACAAATTTAACTCACCTTGTAATGGAAAGTGCTTCCTTGTCAAAGAACCTAAATTATGTATTAATGAAAAAATCCACAACTACAAATATCAGCCGCAGAATAAAGAGAAGCCTTGGTCAATACTTGCAATGAATCACACACGACACACAGCGAGTGCTGCTACCAAACACTGCCAACACACAGACAGAGAAAGAGAAAATAAAAATCTAATCCAACAAAACCGTTTCTAGCAAAGCAAACATAATTCCTTTTGTGAGAAAGTGACAAATATCAATAACACCAGTACAGCACCAACTCGTGAAAAACATTAACTGATCCACAGAGAATAATAATCACAAGCTTTTTTGTTTTTTTCCCCGTTTCTTTCCTTTTTTCTGAAAAACTCCCAGTAAAGACACAGTGAAGGGAAACCTTTAGTCGTCTTCTCTTCCTCTCAACTGCCACAACAAAATGGCTGCCGGCTGACTGGTGTGTTTAAGCAGCTGCTTTGACACTATCCCAAAGGTATTCAGTGTTTTCATTGAATCCGGGGCTGTACCACACAAGCGATCCTCGCACTTGACTGCACGAAGCTGTCTGTAGCCGTCTCACCACAGGCTGTTCTTTCAATGGGAATAAACCAACGCTCACAAAATGCTGTTCATTTGTGCTCAGTCTAGCAGCACGGTGTGCAAGATCACTGGCCAACCAGCAGCTTAACAGAAAAAAAAGGGGGGAAAAAAATATATCCTAGCAAATCAGGAACAGTGGTATTCTGAAACAACAACACTGGGTTAAGAGATCTTTGATCCTAGAATAGTAACCCTCAATTGTTAGCCTGAAAAACGTTGGGAAAACAAAATCTGTCTTGTATTGAAGGGATTGAGAAGTTACAAGGGCCGGGCTGACAGATTCAATGGGCCATCATTCACAAATTTGAAAAGCCCACCAGCAACACTGAGAATGCTTGTCCCAGCTTTAATGCACTTGATCATAAAACAGCAATCGACAGAGCCATGAATTGACATTAAGCTGAAATCAGCACTAGACATGGTGTTATCTAGACAAATATGGGAATAACATTGCTAGTTGAGATAACAAGTATACCAGGGAAATTTCTCTTGATAAAACGTTTTAAATGACATCCAACACAGCACACTGAATATCAATGCAGCTTTTGACAGAGAAAATTCTCTTGCCTTCAGTTAATATTCACATGTGACATTTTATCAGACTGTAATAGATATTCATATATTTAATAGCCTTTGAGGGTTATGTTACATTTTGAATCGATAAAATATTAAAATATAGTATAAAAAAAAATAATATAGAAAGACATTTTCAAATAACACAAGCATTGAGAAAAATTCCTATTTTTAACAAAAGACATAAATAATTTGAGAACATATCCAACAAGAAAATATTGTTAATAATTTTAAAAATAAATAAATAAATAAATAATAACAGGAAATAAAGAAAAAGTTTATTTAATTTGTTTTTGTAATGTTTTTTTGCTTGATATTGAATTACTGTAAAAAAAAAATGTTCCTATCTAATTTTAGCAGGTCAGCAAAATTAAACACAGCTGAAAATGTTACTAAGTGCTGATTTAAAATAGATATTTGCTAAGCATGGAGCAAACTGATATTTTTTGTACCAGCAATAAACCAGTTTGCTAAATGTAGGTCTGTATTGTGTTTTTAATGCATGCAGTCCTCCTAAAAACTTCATCAATATGTGAAATGTGTACACTCTGAGAATTTCCCTTCTCAAATATTTAATATAATATTTCTAGACTGAAACAGTAACACAGAAATTAAATTTTTCAAAAATTAGAATCTTTTATATTTATCTTTTGTATCCTGTCCACCATTATCATCTGACAAAAACAATTTAAGAACCATTATCAAATTAATAAAACATTTCAAAATTTCAAGACCCCCTTAATCCATTTCCGGAATTTAACAGAACATTTCAAGATTCTGAAACGACTATACATCCATTCCTTCAACTCAACAAAACATTCCATTCCTTCCCCTAAAATTTCATGATTTTGAATCCATTGTACTCATCAATTCCTTCAATTTAAAAAAAAAAAAAAAAAAAGAAAAGAAAAAAGAAATCATTCATGACATCAATCCACTCATACACCCTGCCAACCAAATACTTAATGAGGTGCACCATGTTGCTGTTGACACCTGCATCCGCTCACAACAATAAACTTTGGTGCAAAGCTGTAAAAACTAAGAGCCAATGCCTTTTCAACCTTTCCAAATAATCTTGTTTTGACACAAATAATAAATAGTAGATTCTCACTGAAATAACAAGAAGTACAGCATGACTGGAGGCAAGGAGAAAAGGTTCTGTTAATGTTGGTAGATTATTAGTGTGATGAAACATCAGCAGTGACAGACATTAATGTTCTCGTATGTAGATAATTTGTAAAATAAAAATAAATTAATAAATTAATAAATAAATAAATAAAAAATAATAAAATCATATATAATAAATGTAGAAAACAAATATCTGCTGTTAAACTTTAGAAACAATTACTTCTGTGTTCACTATTACTAAGTAAATTTAATATTTTCTTAAAAATTACATTTTATATGCCTGCCCAATTTTCAAACAAATATAGTAATGTTTATTCTATTATCATCTGTTTTAAAAATGTTATATTCTGTTTATGTGTGTTTTAAATTCACATAATAATAATCTTATGTATATATAAAATAAAAAAAATAAAAAAAGTAAATCAAATAAACACAAACTCGACACATTCATGCACACATACATACCTTGATCTCAGCACAAACTGATAGTCAGTGTGTATTTTCTTTTGTTCAAGTCTTGCTATCATTATCAGATATATAGTTTGAGTATCTTAAAGGGGGAGCAATACTACCAAACCAGGCTATTAGCTGGGATACAAAAAAAAAAAAAAAAAAAAAAAAAAAAAAAAAAAGACTGCCATGCTGAGCTGAACTTGACAATGAGGCCTCTCAGATAACATCTGCCTTGGGGGTTACCTTGTTCCATCAAGAAATAACAACCCTGTCATTATCTCAACACAACTCTACATGTAACAAATATTGAATGGTAACCTTCAGCTGACGATTTCTAGCATGGTAATTAACACATAAACCACTAATGTATTTGGCAGGAAATCATTGGCATAGTAACACAGAGAAAGAAGAGATGGATAGAAAAAAAATAAAAATAGAAAGAAAAAATAAATATGGAATTGAGAGATAGAGAAGAGAAACAGAGAGAGAGAGAGAGAGAGAGAGAGAGAGAGAGAGAGAGAGAGAGAGAGAGAGAGAGAGAGAGAGAAAATGTGTTATTTTGAAAGAAGGAAAGAATGTATGACTCATAAATGTGGTTTAAGAACTGGAATGGAATTTTGCATAATTGTCCTATCTATATGTCAGAATACATACATGTACACTTCCTTATTTCTTTAAATGGTCAATTTAAAAACAAAAAGCAAGAAATAGGATCATAACTGAAACCTATCAGCCTTTAGTATTTTCCTTTATTTTGTTAACTTGTCTGTTTTATAAAATTGCTTTCCCACACCCTGTGTAACTGTGTGCAAGAGAATCTCGAGTAATCAAGTGAATGTTAGGAACTTGATCCAAGATTCAACCATATTCCAGACCCTGATCAGGTAAAGAGCTGCTAGGCTCCACTTAATACCACGGCAAATCAAATTTGAATTGACAGAGAAAAGCTTCATCAATTCACAGACACATATCTGCGACGAGCTTCCTCCATTACAAATAATGAAATTATGTGTCGGTAATTTCCATGCCAGATCTACGAAAGCTCCCCAAAGCAAAAGGAGGCCAATGCTGGCAAACCGATGCTAGCAATCGAGACAGATGAGGGATTTCTCAACATGGCCAAGTGCACTGCAGTTCAGACCACAGCCCACATTGTGACCCATCCGAGTAACAAGATTGCATCCAGCAGCAAGGGATCTATCAACATGATCAAGCCATTAAAATCTAAGAAAGAGAATCATGGGAGATTTTGTGGCCAGCAATATCAATGAGATTGCCTCAGGAGTCGACAAGGGATAATATCAAGAAAGTGTAGCAATACACTTCTAACAATGGCCAAAGCCCAAGGGAGTGCCAAATTGATGGCTACGAGATCTTTACGCTTTCTTGGCCCCAGGTTTAGTTCAATATTCTAAATTGAAGCTTAACACCATGAGCACAAACTGGAAAATTACAAAAACACCACACCATCGAGGGGATAATTTAATACATTTAACCAATTTTCCTGTATTCCAGTGAGATCCATCTACACACTGCACACAGAGGGCAAGACAGAAATCAATACAAGCATGACACAGACTTCTGCAACGTCTTTTTTCCTTCAAATGTCTGACTAAACTCTTTCTGAAAAAAAGGTAGAGCTATTTTTTAACAGCTGATCGCAGTTAATGCTTTTATTTGTTTTTCACATTACTGTCCAAATCTACAATTATAGTTATATGCATAAATTCATAGATACAGACCTATGTCAAGCACAAATTCTTGTGATAAAAAAAAAATTGTAAAATTTATTGTTACTTTACGTTATTAATATTATTTTTATATATATATATATTTTTTAATATTGTTTATATATATATGAAGAATATTAAAAAAAAACAAAATAAAATAAACACCAATGAAAATTTTAAAATATATTTTAAAAACCTTATTAAAATGATCTGTCATTCATGTATTAAACTAATAAATCCAAGACCAATATTTTTTTCTCCCACTAAATGGAATTTAAAAAAAAAAAACTTTAGCAAAACAGATGAGAATTTCTCTTTTTCTTCTTCTTATCTGAAAAAGGTAAATTCCAATTTAATTATGTACAAGACTCTAAAGGATTAAAATTATATCATCTAATTCAATTGGTGTTGACAACTGATACAATCATACCATTGAATTTAGACAAACTGATTCATCCTATAAAAATAATTTATTATTTCTTTTTGCTGGTTTATGCACAATAGATAGTTTAGTCTTTTTAAATTACATAAAATGTTTAAGACTAATATTTTAATTTTTATTCTAATTATATATATACTATATATATATATATATATACACACACAGTAGTACAGTAAGAAGTCAGTAAGATTTTTTTAATATATATTTTTTTGATTAAAATGTTCAAAATTGTTTATTATTGATACATATTAAATTGTAAAACATATATATGGTGCCCATTTTATTAGTGGTATAATAGTTTAATTAAAAATTATTAATATTAAATTCAAACTTCCCATTTAGATTGTCTTAATTATCTAAACCTGATGAAAATACTGTTTATTTAAATTTGACAGACTAATAATAATGGTATCTCATGAATTTAACATTTCATTAAAAATAACATCTGACTATAAAAGAAAAGGATTTGCTTCAGATATTTCAAAAAAGTTTCTAAAATGTAGACAAATTATTACCGTGACTATTTATACGTTGTAGACAATTGAAACATCCAGTCCATTCATCTAGGTAATTTAGTATCTTATTTTAGCTCTGGTTAGTCTATTTGTCTGAGCTGGACGATTTGGACACCACAGAGTTCCTTCTATACTGAGGTATTGATTCAGTTCTTGTGTGAGTAACAAGACAATCGATTCGCAACACGAACCTTTGTTCGCAGCCATGCTGAATCCACTTACGAAAATATTCCGAGTACACAGCAACACGGGCAAGGGAGATAATGGATCAATTACTTTAATAAATGTATTATCGGAGATGATTATTCTCGTAATAAATAAATTTAGGCTGACAACACTGCAATTCAGCTGGCTGAATAGCTACGCAAGTTAATGAGGGATTTTCGCCTCCTAGCACTGCTTCAAAGCGCTGCCCTGTAAGCAGAATAGGATTTTAAATGCTCGGTTTGTTTAGAGCTGGGTTTTATGATCACTCAGAAATTGTAATCAAGTTAATGGTGAAATTATGATGCATAATCCACTCGTATTGTGATGCTTTTAAACATGTAATAACATCAATGTGCATGCCTGATTTTATTAGAGACCAATTTCAGACACCAATGAAAAGAGGCATGATGAAAAAAAAAGAAAAAAGAAGAAAAAAAAAAGGCTCATAAAAATTCTGTTCAGCAGGCAAGTTACTCATTAAAATAACATAATCTGAACAAAACAACAAGTAACCTTGACCAGAGTGTTCCATTTAACTGAAACTATCACACAAAGCTTTTCTTACATTGTTATTACCAAGAATATATTTGATTTTTTTTCATTTCTTTTAAAGATACAACATTCTTAATTCTTCTATGCTTTGAAGAACTTACAATTTAATTTCTCTTCCTAAACAAAAATAGTTTAAAAAAAAAAAAAAATCATTCTTGGGAATAAGACAACCAAATACAAATATATTTTGAAGAAATACTCCCTAACAAACACTTTATCAGCTAATTACCAGTTTACTCAACATCTGTTCTTGATGTCTGCAGAAATTTCTCAGCATAGCACAAATATCAATTATATTGATCAGCCATATGTATGAGAAAACAGACATGGAATTAATTTATTTCCAAAATCAGTCTCAAGGATAATGCATAATTATTCACAGTGAGATCCAGAAACATTATTCTGATATTATAAAATAATAATAATAATAATTATAATAATAAAGTAAAAACATTTTTTTTTTTTTTAAAAAAAAAATAAATAAATAAATAATAAATTAAACAGGGGAGAGTAAACCTGTCAAAAAAATTGTGATATTTTTTTCTTAAATTTATCATTTCAAGCAGCATTAAATTAATAATGTTCCAAACAGAAAGAGTTAAAAAGTATATATATAATAATAAAAATAAAAAACCCAGAAACAAATAAATATATTTTTGTTCTCCCTCTTCTGACAGTCTTGTAACACAGATCAATGGCACACTGCAGTCTACATGTATAAATTTCAAAGTATTAAAATGAAACCAGTAAAAAATATATCAACCCTGTGCCTGACACTAGCATAAATCAAATTGTTGCTGAATTCAGATTTCCTAATGCACTAGATTCTATCAGACCATCACCAGACAATAACAATTACCATTTTAATTTTTGACAAATGTTATGGGAAGTTTATGATCCCTCGATATAAGCCATTTATCTCGGGAAGCTGAAACAGTTAGACATCCATTGGGAAACTTGTATCTGCGTGAATTAATGTAGATGAAGGGCGATTATTGTCTTCAGGGCAGGAAATTGGATACCATTGCAAAAAGGATTGATTAGAGCTTGAAATTACCATTACTTGTCAACACAATTCAGTCAAGTTTATTGTGTACAATTTTCTATCAGACCAAAGGCATATTGATTCCAATGGACAGCAATGCAGACTTTTTAATGCGACATAATGTGTGAACAATATTTCCGCTTTTTCCGGTTGCATCTTCATTTGAATGTAAAGAATTGTCATTAATACCATGGAGAGAGATTTAGTTCCATTTTACGTGATTAAACGGGATATCTGTACAAATGCATTATTAAGCATCAGTAGTCTGGTCTCCTGGCAACCGTATGAAGAAAAAGACAATAGAAATACCACAAATATTAATGTCTGACATTATCTAGGCTATAAAACATTTTAAGTAATCCTTTGAGATTGGCAGTTTAATCTGATCTGTGTGTTCCCACATCCAATGCCCTAATTAACAGTACAAGGTAATTACCAGCAGAAAACATAACATGGGTTTGTATCAATTATTAAAGTCACATTTTAATGTATTAACAATTTATGGAAGATAAACAAGAATGATGAGAAAATACAATTATAACGGCCTTTGTTTTAACACTGTCATGAGTCATTTTCCATTATCTTTTTCTAGTGAGGCTAATATTATATGAACATTACTGTTAGTAGCAGTAGGAGCAGTTATAGTAGTTAATGGTGGTAGTGGTAGCAGCAGGAGCAATGGAATTATTAACAGTAATAGTTGGTTGTGGTATTAATAATCTTTTCTTTTAATTGCTATGGTTACTTCATTTTTTATTTATTTATTATTATTTTTTAACATTTTATTAATAGAAAAGATAACAGCAATGCAGTAACAGCATAACAGAAACATTTCTAACATTAATAATAATAAAACAGTTATGAAATAATTTATAGAATCATAACTGTCATCTAACCAGATCACAGATGCATATTAGTTTGAAAGATTAATTTTTAATTTTTTTTTTAATTTTTAATTTTTTAATTTTTTTATTATTATTTTTTTTTTTTTTAATATTAATATAATTAAGTATTTAAAAAAGCAAAATTAAAGTATTATTATTGTTCAGTGATTTGGTGGAATAATTTTAAAAGAAAATTTCCTTTCCTTAACCAATATAAATTTAATATTTAAGATAAAAAAAAATTAATAATAATTTAAGAAACAAATAAGTGAGAAAATTCAAAAAATATGTACTTAATGATACTGTAGTCCTGCTTTGCAGTCTATTTATATAAAACATTTTTTTAAACAAAAAAAATGTAGAAAATGAACTTGGAAATTAAATCGCAGGAGATTTAAAGTAATTATACTGCTGGTTTCTTGATTATAGGTGAAAAAATAAATCAATAAAATTCTGTTTACTACTTTACAGATGACAAACCAAAAAAAAACCCAATAAAAATAAAAATAAAACAAAATAATAAATAATTCTTTTTAAAAATGATCATAAATAAGAAATGAAAAAAAAACCCACAAAAAAATAATAAAATAAAAAATAAATAAATAAATATTTGACAAATTTTCTGTTCTAAGGAAACAACACAGATGATTCAAATTTCACCAGCATGCTGTAGATACATGGTGTTTTACTGTTTGAACTGTTTAAATGCAATAAATTTTATCTATTTTGTCCTTTTTATTTTTCTTCCAGCTCTACCACTGAATCAATACCAACTGTCCAGATTAATCAGATGAACATGTTGCAGCTATAAAAACGCATTTTATGTCACACATGTGCAGAATGTGATACAGCTGAATACAGAGCAATCCAGGCTTGACGAAATTAAAACAGGTTTCCAATGAGCAAACATAATGCCACCTCACTTGTTGCACCTCACCAGTTGCTATACATGTTCACACATGCACATGCACAAGCACATGCACAAAGATCTACACATTTTTGCTAGTTTTACACACTAACACATGCATGCATTCATTTAACAAAATTTCTAATTAAAAATGTATTAATAGAAATTTTTTTTGAAAAAAAGAAGAATGAAAAAGTATTATCTCTGTTCTATTTATAATAACAGTAAACTGAAACACTGTCAGATAAACTAGCTGGTTTCGGCAGCTGTTACGAAATCTAAAACTGATCCTGGGAGATACCACAGAGCCATGTTATATCTGTCAAGGTGGCAACTTACATGTATTATTTTTTGATTCAAAAACTCCAAGCATCACATGGCAAACTTTGATGTGGAATTCTGATAAATCACCAAGAGAAAAGAAACAAAAAATACAATCCCATTTCACTGATTGATATTGGTTGAAAAACAGAATGCTTAAAAACTGATGAGCAGAAAGATAACCTGATGTGTTGCCATTTATCAGACTGAAAAGGTAATGGCTTTATGTCGTTTTCAATTTTTTTAAAATATAATAAAATAAAAGAATAAAATACTCAAGTTCTTTTCTCTCTTTCTTTTTTTTCTTCTTTTATTACTATTATTTATTTAAATATTGTTATTATATTTTTTGGGGGCACTTGGTTATTTGTATGTGCTTGTGAATTTACAAGTGAAAGTGTGTGCTTTCATGTATGCATAATGCATCTATGACTGCAGTTGAACAATAAATGAAATAAAAAAATTATGTTATCATTATTATTTTATTTAATTATTCAAGGATTTATTATTTAGTTTCTCACAAGCAAAACACGGATAACAGTTTTAAAATAAAAAAATAAAAAATTTGAAAATTATAGAAAATAAGAAGCCTTCAGCCTAACATTCTCTTCAGCTTCGTAGCTGATACTGTCAAAATTTCATGATGGCTGCCATGAACTCAACTCATCTGCAGCCAGTCTTTCAGCTGAGAAATTGCTTGTCAGCCCAATAGCTGTGCTCTGATATCATAAACCTCAATTTATGAGGGTGACTGCAGCAGATATCGAACTGTGCCTCATTGTGAGCTTGGCACAGAATGTAACATGACTAAATATCAGGGGCCTTTCATAAATGATTAAAGTAGCAAAGAAAATTGATAGCAGTTAGATGCATTCATCAGACCTCAGTGTGCTCCGTCACAAATGTAATGGTGTTGGAAGATTCTTAAAGGGCCCACAGTGCTATAAAAGCAATCATGGTAATCTTGTGCAAAGAAGAAGGGGTCAAAAAATAAAAGGCCTCACATCTGGAATGTTTGCAAATTTTCCATATGAGGTAGCAATCAAAGACACAATTGTGTACAACTCTGTGTCATTATTATTCACAAAATATCAAAAGATTTTTTTTATTTTTTTTATTTTATTTTAACAAAGCAAACATTAAAACATGGAATTTAAAAAAAAAAAGAAAAAAAAAGAACAGAAGTGGAAGAGTGTGGACGAGAACACAGCTGCAGCTCATTGGACTGGCCTCACAAGCGGGTTATCTTTTCACTAGGTGAAATGGAAACTAAACACATCCACAAGGAACACTGCAAAGCGACCTTGCATGAACTGTACAAATATTGTCCCTAAACACTTTCTGAAGCCTGCTACACATTTACTGGCAATTCAGCTATAAAAACTTTTGTCGAGTGCCTCTCAATGGAAACAAATGAACAGAGAACGAGGACGTGAATAACTTCCATATTGACTATCTGATATTTTTATGACAAGCAGCTGGAAATATTATTCCATATTCAGGCAGAGAACTTTTCACGTGTCAACAATTTAAAGTGTCACAGTGTGAACAAACTAACTACTCACCACTGATTTATGCCAACAAGTAGCAAAGGGCTGGGTCCGGTAATTCAAAGTATACACAACAACACCAATTTAATGTGTGTTGCACCAGATACACCAACAAAAGCTGGTGTCTATTTATATGCCGTGACCAATTATTCACTTGTCATAAACACATCAAGGGTGGCGCAGTGGATGATTTGATACCAACAATTAATCAAATCCTATCTTAGCTAAAACTGTAAAAAAAACCTGTGTGAATTATGGCAAATGTTTTTTCAGTTTGATTTTAAATGATGGTGATCACATTCGCACACTCTCATATACCACACTACCTCTCTGACTAGTTTTCTCTCACTTGTGTATATACATTTGTCCTAAATGAAAAACAAAACTTACTCAAACATAAAAAAATATATAATAATAATGAAAAATAACATGCAAACACTAATAAAATTCTCTTTCTTTCTCTCTCTCTCCCTTCCTCTTTGTCAATCTCACATATCTTCCCATCCACCTACATATACTAAAAAAAGAAAAGAAAATTAAAACATCATCTTTACATCTACACCATCCTTTATCATCCATTTACAATAGTATTAAACAAGCTCAAACTAATGTTCAAAAGGAGTTATAATTTTCAGATTACTATGCTGGTACAAATTTTTAATGTAAGATAATTACTAGTATCCCATTATGTGTGTTTCTCTGTTTGTAATAATACAAAATGACTGAAACTAGAGAAGTCATCTGATATTAGTCGTACATTTATCAAAGCACTGCTGTGTTCAGATTATTCAAACAGCTTGGTATCAGTTGCCACTCAACTGAGAAAAATAACATTCCCTTCCAACATAAAAATAAGAATAGAAGATCATAAAATCTCTATCTGATTTCTAATGGCTTGACACTATGGTGCAATTGAATAACCATCATGTAAACACTAGCACCCACAGCTATGTAAGTAGTGAAAAGAAATGAAAAAAAAAAAAGAGGGAAAAAAATCCTTTAAGAATTTTTCAGACAAACAAAATGTGAATGGAAAAAAAAAAAAAATGAAAGATAAGCCAAAAAGAAAAAAGATCAGGAAAACATAAACAGAAGAAAAAAATATTCTAAAAATGTGAAAAAGAAAAAAATGAAGAAGAAAAAATGGGTCTTGTCAAAACAGTCTGCCTGGGTTTTTTGTTTCTTTCTTAATTTTGAATATTTTATTTATTTATTCCTTTTTTTATTTTGTTTGTTTGTTTTTAAAGAAAATATTTTAAATGTCAAGTAACATTAGCAAATGTTTATTACCTGAGTAAATGCACAATATTATTTATACCTGTTCATTATTTGCTACAGTAATTCTACATTTCTGTCTGCCAGTGTGTGTGTGTGTGTGTGTGTGTGTGTGTGTGAGAGAGAGAGAGAGAGAGAGAGAGAGAGCACTCATGCATGTGTGCTAATAAGGATATTTATACACTTGCATGTGTGCTAATAAGGATGATTATACACTTGTATGTGAATATATGTATGAATACTTTTGTGTGCGCATGTATGAATATGTAAATATCCTGCTCGATATTCAAGTACAGGTCAAGAATTTATTATTCTACATACTCCCTTCTTAATAAGAATTAGTGCTGGATGTATAGTACATACTACTTCTACTATGTTTTTTCTAAGCAAGTCATTAGGAAGCACTTGACCTCAGTTTAACAACCACCTTCAATTCGCTCTTTAAGAAATATCAGATGTCCAAGTGCCAGACTAGACCTTGCCTACAGCTACTTGAAAAAAATAACCACAAGTATGACTAAATTAGAAATTACACTTTCCACGCCCTCACTAGGAAGTTACTCTTACAATAAGTAAATAAGATAAGTAGGAGGTAATAAATAAATAAACATTAATGTTGATATCAACATCCACAGTAGAAAAGAAAGGTTGTAAATAAAAGGTTTTAAAAAAAAGATATAAGAAAAGTTTTGAAATAAAAGACAAATGCCATATAGTTCAATAGCTGAAAATATTCTTAAAAAGTAAATTTGTTTCATTTCATAATTATTTTTAGAAAAATTAATAAATAAAAAAATTATAAAAAAACAAAACAAAACAACCACAATAAAACACTGAGGCAGATGTAAAATTTTAAAAGAATGGATCAGGAAAAAAAATAACAAAACAAAATAAAAATCCTCACCTTTCTGAATTCTAGCCTGATCCAAGGTTGGTTTTACATATCACAACCTCAGATTTCCAATTTAGAATGCACAACATCATACAAAATATCCCATCTGCTATTATAACATTAACACATTCAGGTATCACAGGACCGAGATTAAATTATAAACTAAGTCAAACAAGAAGTAATGACAATAACAGACAGCACTGCTTACTGCACAACAGTCTCACACACACAAATAATCCCAGTGTGATCAGATACTGAGATGTGTCCAGATAAAAACGTATCAAGCTGTCACATTTGCCATCCAATACGGCAGGTAATCCACCTCTTGTGTTCTCTCCAAATCGTTGTCGTTCAGCTCAAAGGTGCTGTTCATAATAACAGCAAAGCCTGTAATGTACACCTCTCACCAATACAGGCGAAGGGTCATAGACAGCTTTGTGCGATCCTTACAGAGAGATGTCACAGTCTATACCACCTGACGCGGCCTACCTTGGGATGCTCTGTTCAGACGGGCAGTTCTTCAGCATTGGAGTCAGCCCAAATTACCCCGCGGGACAACATAACTTTTCTCAAATCGGATCTCCAGTCTGTAATTTTACGTCTGAGTGAACAGGCAAATACTAGTGTTAAAAGCACAGCCCCTCGAGCTAGATCACTTCTCTGAAATGTTGTTATTAGCATGTAGCTGAATTGCAAGTCCAAATGAAGGAGCATTTACTGGACTTGGTAGATGCCTGAGGGTGGGAGATGTCCACCAAACATTATTATTAAGGTGGGTTTGTGAGGAATCTTGGTGACATTTTGATTGAAGCTCAAGACTTTTCGTCTGTCATCAGAACAGAGTGCTGGTTTTAAAAAATTAATGCTCATACTTCAGACATGACCTTTGATAAATAATGTATACTTCTGAAGAGATCACAGACTCCTTCAAAAAAGGTTAATTTACATTTTCAACGTGTTCAGCATTCCACTGAAGGTTATTACAAAATAAATAGCATTTGACTGAAAATAAGTATACAGATGTATGTACCTGCATATTTGTATTTGTACCTGTGTATGTATATTTTGTGTGTGTTAAAACTGCATGTGTGTGTATATCAGCATGCACTTTATAAATGCTTTATTTAATTTATCTGAATAATGTCAATCAATAACAGAGTGAAAAATAAGAACTGATAAATTACTAACATCTGTTGCTGTCAATAAATCAGTTATGCACACCTACTATTTTAAATACTCATGTCAAAATGATTTATACATTTTAAAAACCCTCAAAAACAATAAAAAGAAACAGCTTAACACAAAAATATATTCAAAACAACATAAAGCCTTAAATTACCCAATAACAGTCTAAAATTACTCTGTAATACAAATGACATAATAATACAGTCTTAAATTACACCTACAATCAATAGCCTAAAATGATCTAGTATATTTAAACTGCAATATAGCTTAAAAGTACCTGATCAAATTTGTAAGTTACACAGTACCTAAAATGAGATGATATAATGCCTCAAATTGCATAATACAGCCTAAAATGAAATAATGCCTAAAAGTACATTATACATCCTAAAATAATGTTACATAATTCATGAAATTGCACAAAAATTGCCAAATATTGTAATGCCTGGAGTTACATAATGCAGCCTAAAATGTCAAAATACAGCCTAAAATATATAATATAATGCCTTAAATTACATAACAATAAATAGCCTAAAATTATTCAAAATCTAGAATTACCTAATTATAACAATTAGACTAGACTACATAATAATAGACTAAAACAAAATAACAAAGAGATTACACAACAATAACTGCATGTTAAACAATAATAAATAGTGCATGTCAAATTACAGACAGAAACATCTGGGGTTTATTTTTTAAACAATACCTTTAACTACAAAAGCAACAGATGTCACTGGCTGATACAAACAAATAAAATAAGACAGATAGGTATAAATGACAAATAATTATGTGACAAAACCCCCCAGAAAACAACAACCCAAAACAAATTCATTAATTACATGGGAATAATTTAAATATATACATATTGAATAAAAAAATAATAATAATAAATAAACAAAACAAAAATATATAATAATAATAAATAAATAAATGAAAACTAACTAAATAAAACAAAGTAAATAATAAAATACAAAACAAAACAAAACAAAACAAAACAAAATAAAAATAAAATTTAAATATATACATATAAAATAAAAAAATAATAAAAATAAAACTAACTAAATAAAACAAAGTAAATAATAAAATAAAAAACAAAACAAAACAAAACAAAACAAAATAAAAATAAAAATAAAATAAAATAACAAAGAAAGGGAGAGAGAAAAAAAAAAGTTCCATTTAAACAAATAAACAAAATCCTATCTAAATCTGTCTTATTCAAGCTATCAAAGAAGATTACTTTACTCTTGCAAGAATCTATGACAAATAATCCCACAACAGGAATAGTTTTTACTCTGCAAGCAAGTAATAATACAAGTGAAAAACTGCTGATATGATAATTACACATTCTGTCGTGTTGAAGGTAATCGTGGAATTACTCCTGCCTAGACAACAATACCGAGATGGTCGTGACAAATTTTCTCCAATTTATCACAAATGACAGTTAGAGCTAATACAAATCCATACAAGAAACTGCCAATTTTGTTTTTTCTATCGCATCTGATGCTATCATCCCAGCTTAGGTATATGATTTCTTCCAAATTATAACAATTATCACTACACACTGGTGACATCTTAAAGAGCCGTAGGGTGTCCACAAGTCTGGACTGTTTAGTATTTGATTTGTATTGTCTCGTTTGATGATGAATATGAATATCCCTTGACCATAATGATCAGTGTCTATGAATCAGTAATGACATGCAGATTACTGTGGTGTGGGGATTACAGACATTCTGTTGTTGTTGTTAGAAATTATTATCATTTAAATTTTCAAGAAGTAATTTTTCAGTATTTTTGTTTGTTTTTTTTTTTTTTTTTCTCCTTTTCATATTAAAAAAAAAAGTAATTTGTGTTCCAAAAAAACATTAGTAGTTTTTGCTTTCAATCTATAAATTTCCAGTTTATCAGCTTAATAAAAAAAAAAATGTTTTTGTTTTTTTGTTATCTGCCAGAGCAAAAGTTACCGTTACATGTGAAAAAAGTAATACCATTTTTTTTATTAAGTTGTAAGAAAATATCAATTTATCAGAAAATTTGGCATGTAAAAAATACATGTATAATAATAAAATGAAATAGAAAATAGGGATAAACGATATTGCCTCTATGTCATAACAAAAAAACAAAATAAAGAGACAGAAAAATCTATAACCTATTAAGTTTCTGGAGAAATATTATGTGCAATTTATTTAACTCTTTTTTAAAAACAACTCTCTCAAAGCATTTTAATGTGTTCTTAAATAACTTTAAAAACAAATCTCTTTTTACACACACATACATACTTTTTTCCTTCGTCTTTTTTAATCCATTAATTTATATTAAATTTTTATATCCGTATTCCTCAAAATACTGTAAACCATAGCAAAACTTAGCCAAAGCCTCTGCAGTGATAAATTGATAACATACAAATCTTAGCAGTGGTTGCATAAAAAAAGAGCAACAAGCAGTCTAGTATATTCACCTTCCCATATATGGGAAAGCAAGTATCAATCTGTGATAAACCAATTGTGGATCACTGGGAAAAACCAAAGAGAAAAAAGTTGATTTTTTTTTACATTATACAGAGACAGAGAAAATTATTTTTAGTTGCAAATAGGGCACAATCACCTAAAAGAACCAGCTCATCACTAACATAATTTTAGTTTGAATATTACATTACCATGTATGCACATTAGTTGATGCTGTTGATATAAACAGTTTAAAGAAAAATTAAGCCTTAATCTTATATATTTCCTAACACTGTTTAATTAAGAAAAAGAAAAGGTAGGTGTAAAAAATAGATCAGTTTTTTATTCAATTGATACTTTTTTTAAGAACACCCACACAAAATAAAATGTTTCAGCTATTTCATGCAAAACAAAGAAGTTCATTAAAACGTGGGATTAATTTACATTTAAAATGCTCCCAAAATTATAGCAAAAAGAAACGAAATACAAAAAAAAAAAAAAAAAAAAAAAAAATGATGAAAATATTTGCATGTAAAATAAACTCTAAATTTTGTATGTAAATATAGAAAAAAATATTTAAGACAATTCCTTTGATTTATTTAAATGATGTTTACAACATAATTTTTAAATGAAAGTAAACAAAAAAAAAAAAACCTGCTACCAATTTTACAAAATTTCTTTGAAATTATATAGGTAAATATATATCACGTAACATAAAAAACAAACAACAATAGGAAACTCTACAAAGGAAAAAGAAAACACTAATCAAAATTTAAATACATAGTCTACAACAGAGAAAAGTCAAAAACACAATCAGCTTGCATCCAAATTACACTGTAAGATTTATTTACAAAGTAGAGCAGAAAATGTGCAATTAACAGCACATATGCCTCAGGCTATCACCAGCACTGTTATTACTTTTAATCTCAACAATCTTATTAGATTAACAAGTTTCCATACCTGTGTGGAGTTATCTGCCAATAAGCAGGCAAAAACTTAATGCACATATAATGAGTAAACAGGGAGTCTGACAGCTAGCTGAAGACGAGATTATCACTAATGGTGCAGGTTGTAGTGAGCTCTCAACAAATTACACAGATGTTTCGCAAAAACCTTTCATGGCGTTATCTGGCTATTTGGAGACTTAGTTCAGGTATTACGGGGTGTACCGTCGTTAGTGGTTTGGCATCCAACAGACAAAACACAGGTGTGCCGATTAAAAGCACACGTTTACCTGATGACATTGTCAGATTACTGATTACAAAGGTGTTAGGTCGACTGTAAACCTATCAAGAGATCAATACAATAAACTGGAAAGTGTTGTCACACTTCCAAGAAACAGATGAGGTGGAAGGTGATAAGTATGAAAATTATTTCAATGATATGTTGTGACAGAACATTACCTTTATTACACACACAGCCTTACTTACATAATCTCATTCACACAAACACATCTCTCATTTGATCTTTTTCCCAGAATATTTATCTGCAACAATTACACAATACAAACTCTACCCTGTCAAAAGATTACGTTTCAAAGGTATTTGTGAATGTCTCAAATATCTTTTTTAATGTTATTTTTGCACCATAGCAACAAATCAATACAACAGCTCTATTAAATACTTTCTGTTTTCAAAAGTCTGCATCAAGTGTATGTCAATATTTAAACAGTTTTTCACTGAGCAATTCTATTATAAAATCCACAGGTAGCCATTGACTGCTAAATTGTCATCATTTATAGGCTGTAAATAAGAAAACCTGACAATGTCAAAGAATTTTCAAGGTAATATAACAGAAATGTTTTAGGATTCTTTGTCTCCATGTCTCATATTTATTCTCTTTCTTTCTTTCTCGCTCTAACCCTCCTTCACCTGTCTTTCCATCCCTTGTCTTCTCCCTCTCTGTCTTTCTCTTTCTCTCTACAAAAACACACGTTTAAACCCTTTTGTCAGTTCATCTGTATCAGTCACAATTTTAATTTAACAGACTTCATTCCTTTTCTTTTTGCTCTTTATGAATATTTAATAATTTTCTGTCTTAAAAAGTGTCAGCAAAGTCACAGCAATAAAACACCTCATCAAAGACTGAACCTGTGTAAAGTCAGAAATATAAATTATTCTTCAGAATATGAAAGGGCAGAGACTGACAAGAATAAACCTGTAAAGGACAGTCACAACCCACCATGCTGAAAACACTTACCAAGTGCAGAGTGATTACCAACAAGAAACTACAAACACTGTTACACCTACTATCTAACTCTAAGATGAAAAGCGGTGGCAAGATTAACCAAAACGCTCTGTTCAATTCCTTCAAAGAAAGAAACAACTTATTTATTTTTCAGGTCTCTTAATTTCAACATAGGATTGGCCATGATATACAAAAGGATACATCAGGTCAGAGTTTTTCTTATTTTTCTCAAATTACAGGCATTTAATAACCAGGTGTATGTATCTATATCTCTCTGTCTGTCTGTAAGTAAATGTATCTTACAATACCCAAATGAATGGATACAAGTGTGCAGTTGTATGTATTTGCACAGGGCAGGACTGCCATTAACACATTTATGAATTGAACTGAAAAGATTATTATTTTTTTTTTTTTTTTTATAACTCTGTGAATAAGATTACACAGATCATTGTGTTATTTAGTCAGATCATACAGCTCAGTGACTCCTGTTTGCACACTCAGTCGTCATTTGAAAGAAGATAAAATGCAGGATTAATTGAACAGACATAATTACGTATGACAGCATTCAGTCTTTTCTATAGGCTTCAGAAAAAAAAAAAAAAAAAGAAAAACATGTATAGTCCACACCTATCTTACACATGCAAAGCAATAAATTTTACATTAATCGGTTAGCAGATAAAAATCAAAAAATATTTTGTATGTTTTTAAGTGAAGAACATAAGTGCATAGTACCCATTTACTCCTTTCCAGTGGGGTCTGACAAAATTTATTTTTGAACATTGTGGAACATGAAAATAAGCTAATCTAAAAGGACAAGTCATGCAGCCAAATTCAACAGGAAAACAAGATTTCTGAACTAGTCAGTATAGGAAATTAACCTACTTCCTTAATGCAGGTTGACCATTACTAATCTGTTTATAAGTAATCCAGTTTTGTTATTTATCCAGCACAATTTGGTTAATATTATTCAAAAGTACTTATATAAATAAACAGTAAAATAAGGTTAATTTAGTGTGTAAATCTTGTGTGCTTTACAAAGGTTCAGTTTGTTCATTTCATTCTTTCTTTCTTTCATTCTTTTCTTATTTCCTTTATCATCTTGTAATAGGGACATAAACTGTGCAATAGTTCAGATATTTTAAAAATCATTTAAAACAAACAAAAATAATAAAGTGCTGTAGTAAAAATGAGGTTTCACACACTACTAATGTATTAGAAATGTATTTCATATTAAAGTCCTTTTTTTAGCTAACTTGAATGTAAGTATCTGTGATATTCCAATTATAATTAATTCAAAGAGGCAAGTTTCTATGCTGTTGTTTTTATATATATAAAACAAAAATAAAATAAAAAAACTTAAGAAGGAAATAATTGTAAAAAAAAAAAAATGAAGAAAATATTAGAAATAAAAGAAAAAAAAAAAAAATAATAAAAAAAAGAATTAAAAACAAAGAAAGAAGAGACAAAAAAAAAAAAAAAAAAAAAAAAGGAAACTAATAACAAGTGTACTTGCTGCTCAATTATAGACCTCAAGGGAAATTCCAAAAGGAAGAAAATCAAATTTATTGGAAATCCTTTTTTTCTTCCTTTGATGGGGATTCTCTATACTGATTGGAGACATAATGTGCGAGATACCGAATTAGATCTCAATTTCCCAGCAAATAATGTGATTTTCATGCAAACATGCTCTTGGTGCTTAAATCAGCTCTGCCGTCCATTGCATGAGTGATCTGGAATGATCGCTCCAGTGGGAGCACTAAACTTATGAATATCCTAAAAACCTACAACGAAGAAAAGCCGAGGTCATGAATTTCATATTGGCCACCAGAGGACATTCAGTACTCCCTGTTGGAGCTCTTCTAACAAGAATGAAATGGATGCAGTGTCCATGAATTCCCAGACCTCTGATCAAGTGATGCAGGTTAATGAGAATAAAAAGAAGTGACACATAAATTTGACAGTTCTATTGGGCTGTTTATGACTCAGTTTCTCTCTTCTACTAATACTCAAACCTCTGCCAGGCGTACGGAATAAAAAAAGAAATTAAAAAAAAAAAAGCCAATGTAGCCTGTCATCAAATTGTAAATATCCATCAAATTTAGTCTCAGCTGATTCAGACACAACAGCTTCTTTTGAACCCTAAGAGAAAGCCATCTGCATAAATTGCAGCCACTTGAAAGCAAACTCTATAAATATTTTCCTATCATCCTCCTCTGGCCTGGCAGTTTGTACTTATCAAGTGAGAATGACTGGAGATCTTGAAATGCAATTGAGCGCAATCACCTAGTCCTTTGGTTTGAGGCGCAATAGCCCTTTGTTATTAACAAATGACTTCTTCACGCTGCAGTTCAAAGGGATGACTGAGCCCATGAAATCACTGGAATAGGGTTGAAAAGAACTCAAAGTAAACCCCTTCAGGTTGTGTAGATGCATGGTATTAGTGCAAGCAGTAGCAATTAATCCATTTCCCAATCCTACCAGAAAAAGGTGGTATTAAGTAATTAGGACAATTCTTTTTCTCATTCTTTTTTTCTTCCAGTTTATAAAAAAAATTGTTTACAACTGATGATGTAAAACCACATCAGCAGTAGTCCTAGAAACAGCAACAGAAGCAGTGTTATTAACAGTAGTAATAGCAGTAATAGTTATTGTGGTTGTTGGAAAAAGACGAAAAAAAGGAAGTACTATGTAACAGTTTTGGGAGCTGAAATAAGAGATTTTTGTGATGGTAATCATGAACAAATATTTTGTTAAATAAATAAATCAAAATCTGAATTTTTAAAATTTAGAAACCTCCTTCAATTACATCAATTACATTAGTTGTAATGTGCTGAGTAAAAAAATATAAATAAATAACAACATAAAAACAAATTTAAAAAATGAATATGTCAGTGTTACGCATGCAACAAACATGCCATTTTCTTATTACCATGCAACAAATGTCAAGTTAAATTGGTGTTTTAAAAACTTATGTCTTGCTAAACACTTGAAAACACAGCATGGGTCTACCTGGGTTAAAAACAGGTGCCCTCCTGACAGTTAAAAATAGACTTATGGTGATTGCAAACGCCCTTTGCATATTGGGCTATCTATCTGCATTAATGCACTCTTAGAACTTGGTAGTAATAGACCCCATAAAATTTACAAGGAGATATAAAATGCCTCTTGGAAAATTACATTGTGTTATCGTGATTAACAGTGTGCAATATCTGGCTCCTTGAGTAGATTTCCAAGTCAAAAGAAAAATCATTTTAACCCTAGAGACATGCATACATGCCAGTAAGTGATAAAACGAAAGATGTAAAAAAAAAGGTATACACATTTTTTGTTTTTCTGTTTATAAAAAAAACAGAGATGGTATTAAACACTTAAATATCTTTTGCTTTGTGTAACATGAGGAGCAAAATGAATATACTGCATAAGCCTGTTTATCAACAAGGATCAAATTGCCTAATGACAAAAAAATGCATAATAAATGTTGTAGATGTGGTGTGGGTTACACAGCATGCGACAACAAGGGTGTAATATAGATACAGCTGCCACAGAGATAAAATACAAGCCAGACACTTGACACTTAGACAAGATTAACAGGTCAACATAAACTCACCTGACAGGTAAAATAATCATACATTAAACTTCAACAAAACATATTTTTTAAGAATAATATAAATAATTAAAAAAAAATAACATGAAATAAAAATTTACGAAATTAAATGAAAAAATGTTTACTCAAAAAAAAAAAAGTGTTTAAAATCAATCCTCATCCTGAATTCCACCTCATAATTAATCACCAAAATAAAACATCCCTGCTGATAAATATATAATGATTTGTGTTGAAGATTTAATAACACCTCAAGCAAAAACTTGGAATGGAAAAAAAAAAAAAATGAAAAAAAATCAAGAGGAAAATGTAAATTATTGTCAGATAGAAATCCAATTCCAGAGAGGCCTGTCATATAATAAAAAAAAGATAAAAAAAGAAAATGAAAAAAAAATGAAAAATGAATGTTTTTCTGTCTTTTTTTTTCAGTTAATATTTCTTTTGTGCAGTATCATTCTCAACAGATACGTATCTAGGATTATTTACTGTTCTACAATACTTTCTTAAAAAGTATGAAAGAAAAAGACAAACGTGTCTAAACTAATCTTTTCTTTACATGTCCTGAGGTATTTAAAATATTCTAGCAATTGTGGGAATGGAAAGTTAAAACAATCTATCCTAGTGACTAGTTTTATTCGTATGTTTCTGTCCTTTGCTAATAATAAAGTAATATTTTCATTTATAGCTATATCACTGATAAACAAGTAACAACAACAACAACAACAAGTGACTGTGATGATTAGAAGTGGCATAATTACCTCATGCATCAATTTATCTATTAATTTATCAATACAAATGATTTAGTTACATGACATGATAAAGGAATATAGCTGGATATATCTTGTTTATAACAACATCATGCTTTATTGTTAACAAAGGTTACACTGAGTAAACAAACTGTGTTTAGGGCATTTGTTCAGACTACTAGACTTTAAATGCTTGATTAATAAATAATTATCAAAAAATAGTTCACCAACAGCATACTTCTTTTACAATAAAAGTTTTAGTGATAAACATCTGATTAAAAATATTTCAACACATTCCAACACAGACATTTGTATAACTTACAGTGATATAACTTGCCATCAGACACTCACAAGATCTTTTAATAAACTAAAAATTAAAAAAAATATGTATACAGACTTCCCAAGATTAAATAGTTTGATCCTCATGGTTACCAGGAAATATCAGATTTATATATATCAGTATCTCTGGTAACAGAGGCTTTTTTCAGTTGTAAAACTGTGAAGCTGCAAATCTACTTTCTACCTATTGTTATTGAATAGTATTTAAGGAGTGTACACAAAAATGTGAACAACAATAATTATATACTCTTGTAATTTCACAACAACAACAAATAATAATAATAATAATAATAAATATTTATAATTTTGGTTATTATTAATAGCAACAACAAACTACAATATTTTGGACTTGTGCAAGAACAAAAAAGTTTCAGTGAAGTCATAAAATAATTATATAATTTAAAAAAAAAAAAAAAAAAAAAAAAAATTAAATTAAAATAGAAAAAAAAAAAAAAATATATAAATAATTACTGCAAAACCAAAAAACAGAACAAACGAAATTATCATCAACTGAAACCTTTGAGCAGCATTATTAATTTATAACAACAAGCATACAACAAATGTACTGCCATTTGAAATCATTGCTGTGTATAGATCTGTACACGCCATATGGATCACTTGATTACACACGGCAGGTAGGGGCCCTTTAAGATTGGAAACACAAAGCCTACATAGACTCACTAAACACAATGACACTGCTCCACACTGCTAAAATCCTAGTTCTTTTGATGTCCTGTTCCTTAAATGGAGGTGAAAAAAAAAAAAAAAACAACAACAACCAGATGATCAGTCTGAACATTTTAGCCCTTGACAGTAAGTTTAAATGTATTTTTAAAATATTAATCCACGCTGCAGACATACATATCTATCATCACTACTTGAATTCATACAATTCACAGTTACAGGCAGGTACTGGGGTATGTGTAAACAATGCTTAACAAACAGCTGAGAAAAGAAAGCAATTATATTTCCAGCAACTGATTAACTTAAAGCCAGTTAAGTATGACAACAAAGAAATATGAAAAGAGGATAAATAAAAAAATATATATATATATTGTTTAAATCAAGAAGAGACGATACAATTTCTATGTAAGGTCAAAAGGTGATGAAGCTATATGATCGGTGTCTGCTATGCTGCTCTAAATAATCAAGACACTGAAAAAAAATACAACTACATTCTGTGAGAATTACACTGCACTGATCCATGGAGAATGGCTGATGAATCACCATGGACATCTGGTTACTTGGTCAATGAAACACACTCCTGTGTCTATCACAAACAAGCACAGTGATGCTGCCTCACTGCCATCTTATCTTAATTCATGGCAGGCGATGATACCCTCAGGATATTAGGAAGACGTGTACATGATGTCATAATGTGTTAGCAAACAGAAGAAAGAAGGAAAGAAAATAAAAAAACAACACCTACCTTATCATCATCCGTGGCACTGTCACATTCCGGCTGCAAGAGAAAAGAGACAAAGCTTATTAATATTAACGAATCAGTGTAAACAGGCTAATGCATGCTGGGAAGTTTTGACCTCTGTGCGTATTGATTGATCTCAATGGCAGAGCTATCAGCTTGCAATTGGTGTGACAGCGTGTTTGTTGTAGTCCTTCACACGCAGTGATAATGGGGACCACTCCAGGCTGTGTCAACCATTTTGAATTGTAATTGTTCAAGGATGAAGGTCGGGCCAGACAACTCTATGCAGCCTGGCTACTGTTGACACTGGCTGTGTGAGTGTACACCAGAAGTTACTCCTGTCTCGGTTTATATCAGAAAAAAAAGAACAAAAAAAAACCACCTAAAAAAAGGTATGGGGTTGGGGAAAGAAAAGGAAGCAAGACAGAAATTAAAAATAGAGAGAGTTATGGTCAGATTGACACAGATAAATAGGTAGATTAAATCACTAGATTAGATGGATAGATTAGACAGATAGATTAGATAGCTATATACATTTTATTAACTCTGGATAAATATCTGAAGAAAAAAATTTTAAAGAAAAAAAATGGAATAAATATAAAGAAAATATTCAAATATTTGAAATGATAGTCTAAAACATAAAAAAAAACATTCCCTCATCATATTTCTCAAATGCAAATTTAAATTATATAGCAAATGTGTTTTGTTAGAACATTAAGAAAAAAAAAAGAAAAAAATTTTAAATAAGAGGAAAGGAATAAAAACGAAACAGAACTGTAAAGATATAGCATGTCAAACAAAGGTACACCAGCTATTAGTTAAAACGACATTCCTGTCAGGGAAGATAACTTAAGTAACAGCACTCGGTAATTGAGTAACAGAATATATAACAGGATAGTGTGTACAATTAACTCAGTAAATGTCAAACATAGCAGAGATGTTAGAGATAACTGGGTGTAAGATACCAGGAACGGTGAACCAAACACTGATATATAACCAAATAGATTACTAACCACAGAGTTTTTATAATGTCTTGTCACTTATGATTTATTAAGTGTGGTTTTTTAAATCAATGAATATTTGTTTAACTTAATGTCAACGCATTATATTATTAACTGCTATTAGTTTTCAAACACAGGGTTGTTATATAATGGTGAAATCAGCCAGGAAACCTCCTACCACAATGCAATGGACAGTTTACAATTAGCAGCATGGATCTTTTTATAAACACCTTCTTATAAACAGGAAAACCTAAACCAGTGTTTTTCACAAAGCAGTCATGGGACTCTGCTTGGAATGGGAACATAATGCATTATTTTTGATCCTTGTAAATTTTTGAAACTACAACCCTTAGGTTGTATGATCATATTTATGACATTTGTTAACCTGAATGCATAAGTAATATACTCAGCTGATCTCAGCACATTCATTCACTGGTTGTAATGTTGAATCAGAAATGAAACCTACATCACAAAAGTAGGTTATAAGCAATTTGTTATCAGTCTTACAGCATTAACTATGGTTTTAGGCTATATATTATAAGTGAAGCTCTCTCGGAATTGTGAATTAACTACTGTCAGAAATACTTCAGGCAAAATATTAATCCTTATTATTTGGACTACAACTGGGAGCTTTGAAGGCAACCATACAGTTGCATAAAGCATGCAATTTATTTATGCATTCATTCATTTCTGTATTTGTATGTGTCTCTGGGTGTCTTAAAATAAGTTAATCACTGAATTAAGATATAAATATTCTTAAAATGTATAGCCTTCTTCATAAAAACAATTCTTTGTTCTTGTGTGCCAGTAGTTCCAAGAACCAGATGACCTGTATGCCAGCCATTATAACCAAGCATCTTTCCTGAATAACTGAACACTTGTCTGATGTGAGTAATATAATCAACAAGCCAAACAAACATGGGCATCTGCTGAACAGAGCATTTCAACATGTGAGAAAATAAACTAACTGCACATGCACACCTTACACCACTGACTGCACCAGTGTGACTGAAAGTAGCAAAACAAACAAGTCATTCAGAAGCTCCTGTTTTCCATAAGTTTTTCTCTGGTGTGTTTACTTTTTGACATTGATACTAACAGTTGTTGGTTTTATTTAATGAAAGGGTTCACTGGATAGTGCTCTATCCATGTATGATAATCATAGCATAAATGTATGGTCTTTAACCATGTGTGTGATGCCACATAATGGAAATTAAAAGCATTTTTTAAAATACAACATTTCTCAATTCCTTCCTTAGTGCACCTAGAGGACAATATCCCTTTGCAACTACTATCCCATATATAATTTATCAAAGACTTTTTGTTGTATTTTACATGATAAAAAAAATATATATATATATATATATATAATATATTAACAAAAAACAAAACAAAATTCTTTTACTAAACTGGAAGAACAGACAAAAGAAATGTTATCGGCAAGTTTTGTCTTTCATATCATTATACATAAAATATATGTCTGACACCTAACAACTGTTAATGTTAAAATGTCATGGGATACTTATTTATAATGTATCCAGTGTTCCGAGAAACAAAAGATATTCATTTATCACATCTATCTGTTGCAGTTGCTGTGCACTCTGCCATGCACAGATGCACATAAAGATCATTGTCTGTACTCTTTAAATATATACATTTCCTACTGAAAGCTCAAAGCTATTGTCAACAAGGCATTAGGTCACACACATAATAAATTGCTGACATTTCCTGGAATAGAAAACCCTAATTTATGTTCTGAAAACTCAGAAAAGACTGAACAAATCTCTGAGAGTTTTCCTTTGAGCAAGAAGAAGAAGAAGAAGAAACAAATGTATGATTTTACTTGAGGAAAAAAAAAAAAGTTATTTAAATAAACAAAAGGAATTAAAGGTTATATCCAGTTTTTCATTCAGGAAATGAATATAAAAAAATATGAAATATTATTATTATTATTATTTTTATAATAATAAAAATAATAATAATAACAATTTAACAAAACCAAACAAACAATCAAATTAATTCCTACATCAATATCCAAAATCCGGAGACTGTCTAGACATTTCTTTACAAAAGCTCATACAGAGAAATTAAATCCAAGTAATTTCCTTCCAAGAAACAACAGTCCGCAGTTATGAAATATTTCTTTGAATTACTTCAGATTTATAATGTAAAATAATTCTCATCAGAAACAATTATTACAACCTAGTATTGTTTCATCAAGACATGTTCTACGTGACAGTCTTAAAGAGACCAGACAGAAAACAGTCAGCAGTCAGCATTTGCTAATTTAAAATGCTGCCCTGCAGTAATATCAGTTCTTTCTTCAGCAAACCATTCTTAATGATCAGACAATCAGGCAGACAGCCTGGGATCATGTTCAGCAAATTATCGGCTGGTTGAGCCTGATATTCACGCACTCCCCGTAGGTCTTTGTAATGATCCCTCGGTCATGCCTGGCTAAAATAAGGACCAATCAACAGAGCATTCTCCAACACTTCCTGCCTTTGTCATGGCAACCCCTTGTAGCAGAGGCACATCACTTCTATTCTCGACCAAATGCCAATTACGTCTGCAATGAGTTTGTTGAAGAGCTGCGAGTTTCCCCGAGAGTGGAGCAATTTCCTTTAATGTGATTGGTGTTTGCTCGGAACTGTTTGAAATTGTCCTGTCAGATGTTGGTGTTCCTCACTAAGACATGTTCGCTCCATGTCTCCATGGATGTTGGTCAGTGGCAGAGTTTGTAAGACAGACAAGAGTGAGAGAGAGAGACACAGAGAAGATGAAAAATAATTAATGAATGCACTTTGCCAACCCAATTTCCTTTAATTCATTGCCTCATGCTGATGAATTACATTTTAAATAAGTGAAAATTTCACTAAATGTCAGAAGTCCACTGAATTTTTTGTCAAGAACTATTTGATTTTTTTTTTTTTTCGATGATGAATTGTTCTGTGTCTGAAACTGGCATTTGTGAAATATCACTTATTTTAATAACATGTAATGTAATATATATTTTTTTATAATTTAAACAACAACAAAAAAAAAAATAATAATAATAAAAATAAAAATAAAAATAAAAATACATCACACACACACACACACACACACACAATGAAATAATAATAATAAAAAATTATTTACATTTTTATTTTTAAATTTATGCAAGTGCCATCTTTAGGACATCATCATACAAAAACCATATGCTTAGTATCTATTTAATAATCTATTAAAATGTACTGAAATATTTTCAATATTTTTCTTTAATTTTTGTTTTTTCACTTTAAAATACCACTGTTTTAATCTTCTGTCTGCTTGTAACATTGCCAAAAGGCCATTCTGAACAGCAAAAAAAAAAAAAAAATATGAAATAAAAAATGAAAAATAAAATAAAATGTGTCAAATAAAAATCAAGCCCTAATTTCCATGATTTACTTTGGAAATAACTGTCCAAAAAGAACATTTTAAAATACACAGACTAATTCAGAGGGCAGCAATAAATAATGTCTCACCAATAGCAGTCACATCAAAGGCAGGGAGAGGTGTTAAAAGTTAACACTAGTGACATGACCTTGTGACCAGCAAAATTCCAGTCCCCAGGCAAAGATTGGTATTTATACACGAGTCTACAAGTTCAGTGGACACTTTAACTGCTAATATTTTCACTAGTGCAGTAACTCTTGCCAACAAAGTTGAGTAATGTCTTGTCAAACTTCCTGATATTTTACATGTTATATCATAAAAAGCAATATGTAGTTTGTGATATTATTTCATGGGTTACTAAATGTTATATGGCCAGCAATGTATGTATGTAATGACAAAGGTCAGACGGTTCATTACACCATGATGCTGCTTAAATTAAATTAGAGAAGGAATTCATGCTGTGATACGGCTGCATTTAGGAATTAACTGTTAAAAGACGCACCATATAATACCAAGTACAGAAAGTTTGCACCTTTGTGAGACCATATAAATTGAAATTTTGCACCTTCACTAGACAATGTAAATTAACTGTTAGCATACTGCAAACCAGTAACTGTGAGAAAACTTCAAACTGCTGATTTTCTTTCTTGATTGCCTAACAAAAATCAGACCTGTACTGACAGTTTGAATTTTTGATACTTGAGAATGAATCCAATAAAATGACCATCAGAAACCTTTTTGCTTTACATATAAATAAATAAAAAAATTTAAAAAAAATTCAGCTGTCAAAAAAACAAATAAAAATGTTATTTGTACATTATCATTTACTATATAAATAAGAAACCCAAAGAAATGTATATTAAATTAAAAATTAAAGTGTATTCTCATGCTGATATACATGTCTATAGAAACTGCCATTATTACCTACATCATTTTCATTTTAAAAAATAATGTAAACAACATCATTGAAATTTTCTAACAATAATGTTCTTCAAGGAGAAGGAGAAAAAAAATTCAAATACTTTCCATGACCTGAATTATCTGTTCTTGCAGTCTAAAAGTCATTCTAATGCCACCAGAGACATTTTGAAAACAATTTCACAAATCAATATCCAAAAATAACCGACCACAGCAATTTGCTTCTACTAAATTATACCATTCCACAGAGATATACAACTGAACTATTACGTCATACCTCTGGCCCTTACATCACTAAACCAGACTAAATGAGGTGTGCAACAGAAGCTGAAAACATGTGGTTATCATTGCCTAATGTTGTGAAACAAGATGACAATTTGTAAAGGGGATTTGTTACCAAAGATTGCAGCAGGCATTAGGGTAATGAAGCTTGGTGTGGAATATAACAGCAGCTGACCTCTGAAATTCAACGGTTTATCAGCCTGTCTAATCATAAACCTAATACATGTAGTGTTGGGTAACTGAGAAGTGACAGTGTACTAATTCCTTTAAATTGATCCCTTCCCTGTGGCATTAAGCTAAACTGAAAAATCACTGAGCTGTTAATTATGCAATTAAATACAATTAGGCCAAACCTGTATCAATCTGACCTCTTTATTTAGCCCTGTGATTTTGCCTCATTCCAGGAGAGTTGCTGCTATTCCCAGATTAAATTATTTTTAACTAAATTTTAAAAATGCTGGTTATAAAAAGAATGATAAAGTTTTGATTATATGTCTGTAGCAAATATATTTCTTGAAACTGAAAATACAATAATAAATTTTAAAAAATTCCCCTTCACCAATTTAAATTTTATTACCCTAAAATGTTTCAAGAGTTTGGTTTCACTGTTTTATGTTTTTGTTTTGTTAAAATGATACTTTCCTTTCATATAATATTACAATGGAAATAATAAAAAATTACACGCACACAGATAAATATATAGTTTCACTTTTAGTTTTGATAAATAAAAAACAAATTATTTTTTTTTCTTTAATAAAAAATCAAATTTTTTTTGTATAAATAATAAAGACATAAAAATGGTTTTAAAGAAGAGAAAATCAAATAAAACCATTCACTTTAATGTAGAAATCATTAAATGCAACAGAATCTAAGTAGCCCATTAATAATCATTCCATAAACAAAAGCTGACTTTATAAAAAACCCACATGATGCATGACTCAACAAGAATGTTTTGTATGAAGACTGTGTGCATCTTATGTTCACATCAGAAAAAGAATAGAAAGAAAGTAAAAAAAATTATAACATAAACAGAGATAGAAAAAATAAAAAATAAAAAGATTGTCTTCATTGTTCAAAAATATTTTCAAGACAATGAAGTGAGATGCAAAGATATAATTTGGGTGCCATGTCTATTATTATTATTAATAATAATAATAATAATAATAATAATAATAATAGCAATAATTATAATAAAAAGGCTAATACTTACAATATATCCCTGGCCTGAACTGGAGTGAGTACTTGTCTGAAAAAAATCAAGATTGAAGAACAAATAAGCATCCTTTCATGACGAAGCTTTCAGCTATCAAATCAAGTGAAAGAAATGGAATATTTTAAAAACTACTTTGTCAAATACTTGTCTTACAAAACAGCTAGCCACCATGACCTCAACAAGACATAAAATCAATGTTCACAGCATTGCAAGTACAGTGCTAACTTTAAAAGAGTCTTGTTTAACAAGTTTTTCACATCATGCATTCTGCCTTCAAGCTGCCATGATAAGAGATATGTGTGTGTGTGTGTGTGTGTGTGTGTGTGTTCAATTTTAGTTGGCTTTCTTTCTTTTTAAATTTTCTTTTATTTCCATTTTCTCACAGATGATCATTCAAGAGGCCACCTGTCTCGGTGAGACCAGTCAATAATAAAATTTTCACTCCACGAATACAGTTCTATTTCCAAGCCTCTTCATCAATCCATCAATGAGGGGTTAATTTTATAGACACACACACAGACATACACACAGCAAATTACAAACACAAGGAAAAGAGCTGAATGCCAACTCATGAGGGCTCACTCTAGCAGCCATTACAATAGGAACACACTTCATTTGCAGCCCAAGCATGTTTCAGATTTCTCCTTGTGACCTATTGATTGAGCGCCATGCTCTCGAGAGCAGCGTGCTATAATTGATGCGACAGGAAGATGTGCATGGCAGTGTGAAGAGTGTTATATCTTTCTGGACGATTGCTTCCTTGTATTGCGATAATAATCATATTATAGCCGGTAGCCCGATAACGATTCAGAAAGCTTCTCTTCCTCCTGAAAATCTGAATCCAATCAATGGCTTTTCACCATGTTAGCTTACAATAGGGAAGCATTGTAGAGAACAGAGCTGATAGGATTCTTTATTTTTTTTGATAAAAAGCATCCTTTACCCCTTGTCCATTACAGAAGCAACCAATCAATTTACACTATTTCCTTTCATATAGCGATGAAATAAAACCCGATTGACAGTAATAATAGATAAGCAATATTTTTGCAATCAATAAAGCAGACTGGCATGAAATTTTGTATGGCAGTAATTAATTGTGGGCCATGCTACAGTTATCAGGTTTAAAAAGGGATTATATCTCCAACTGGCCATAAAATGTCAGCCATTATGGATGGATACAAAGCAAACAAAGCAACAGCAAATAGGATTTTTTTTTTGTATTATACAACAAAGGATTATTAAATTTTTTATTTATTTATTATTAATATCTTAAAAATATATATAAATTTATTTATTTTTGTAAAAAAAAACACACATTAATATTCATTTCTGCAAAATTATTTGTATTTTTTTTTTTTAAGTTTTATAATTTATATATAATTTGTAAAATTTAATTTATCAACATTTAATGGGTGGGTCAGCAAGTACAGACAAATTAATATGACATTTCAAAATGCAGCAAAGATATAATCTGTTACTCCGCTTATAGTCACAATATAGATTGAGAATCCTTCATCCAAAATGCTTGTAATCTGAAATGTTTCTATTTCAGAACAAGTAATAAATATAAAATTTAATTTATTTCTGCATTTAGTACATTTTTGAAATTCACTGAAAAAAGTGTTTGCTAAACAAATGAAACAATTTTCTGATTACAAAAATAAATCTTTATAGCTTTCCTAGATGATTGTCAACTTAAACATTTTAAACTACTAGTCTATTTTTGTTATCAAAAATGGAAAAATTATTTTATCTTATAGTCCTAAGCAAACTTTCTGTTATCATATAAACAAAAATATCATTTTCACTGTTTGTAATATGTATATATAAATAACTACAATGGAACCTTGTACCACTATAACTATTAATATGTGAATCAGCATAGTTTACAACAAAAATGTTTTAAACATGTCAGTTAAGAATAAAAGATGATAAATTCACTTTTGTATCAGAAATATCTTGTATTTATAACTTAGCGAATTGTGCAATGCTTTTACCTTACTCATGATTTGAATCACCTGTTTTACTCACGAATACAATTTTAAATCCACAAAGCCTAGTTTATTTATTTTATCTGTTTCTTCTTTATTTAATGAAACACATAACAACCTTTATGCTAATTCTGTAATAGCAAAATTATAAATATTAAAAATGTAAATAATTATAGCAATGGTAGTTAGAGGATTTTCAGTTGGGAAGAAAGAAGAAGAAACGAGCACAAAAATGAAAAACGATGGAAAGAAAAGACAACACGTACATCACTTAGTCGATCACGTGACACACAGCGAGGTGGATGGGTGGGGCCATTGGTTTGTGGCGGGTCCTCTATATCACCTTCTTCTGTTGTCTGGGATTCGTCACTGGCTGCCGGAGTATTTTGGTTCAAATTCTGCTGGAAGAAGAAAACATCAACATAAGTAAATAAATAAAATATACAGTTTGTTTTGTACAGCACTGTAATATTTGACCATTTAAATCAATTTAAAAAAATAATAAAAACAGAAAATAAAGAAAAGGTAATATTTTATTTTTAATTCTCTGAAAAAAAATAATTAAATAATTCTGTAGAAATTATGTTTTTTTTCTTTTTATAAAAAAAGAAAAAACTGCTCGACAAAAACACATAAATTTAATTTTTCAATTAACTAAAAATATATCATCATTTTCTTTTAAAATAATATTTTTGCAAAAGGCAAGTTACCCAACCAATTCAACCAACTGACTGAGCAGAAAATTTAATCTGAGTTTGCTCATGTTAAACATTAAAAACCATCTTATTACATCAAATCCGTGGTAATAAATGTGACTATTATTACCAAACTGATCAAAGGTGAAACACAATTTAAAAAAAATAATAAATAAATTTCAAATCCAGCAGTTTCAATAGACTGTAACATTCAGTAAATTTCCTACTCCAAAATGAAAACATCAAAACCCAATCACTCTGAAATATTAAGAATTTTGTTTTTTATCAACCACAAGATTAAGGCTGAATGTTTTTAATACAAATCAATTTACTCCAATAAATTGCCAGAGATTGGCAATGATCAAAACCATTTAATTTATAAACTTTAAAGTGTGTGTGTGTTGGGGGGGGGAGGAGGGTAAGGATTATTTATCATCAGATGAGACAAGTAGAAGAAATACTACATCAAAATACATTAGCTTTGTTGAGCAAGGCAATCAAGAGTATAATGTTGTTTATCTTCTAGTGTTTTTAACTTGTACGCTTACTTAGAAGTCACAGCTAATAATCATGAAAAATGGCTCCTGGGGAAAAGACAAAGCATCAATAAAAGTTTATTGCGGCCTCGAGGCTCGTCGTTTTTAATGAAGCTGAAACTTAATGTGTGAAGCAAACAGTTAAACAGAAAGAGCTCGAGGGAAGTTTTCTTTTATCAGTTCTGCTTAAACTGGAATCACAGGAGCAATGACTCCTTTATTTTCATTTCAATTTATTCCTTTGTACTAGTGCTGAGCGGGTTTATGTCAGGATCAAACAAGGCCAAGAAAAACTGTATAATCACTGTTTGAAATAAGCCCACACATGTTTAATTGCTATCTGTGGAAAAAAGAATCATTATTGAAGGAATACTGATTTGTCAGTGTAGCTTTAAGTAGTTTTTCTCTCTAATTTTTTTCATTTGAAACTAAAACTGTTTATTTCTCTTTTATTTAACTGCTGACATTTACTATGTAAATCAAATTCAAAAATTAAATATTTTACAGAAAGAATTTAAGATCATATAAATAAAATAAAATACCAGGAAAGCTATTGTTTTTGATGTTTTAAGGGAATGGGACAAATATCACTATTATTATTATTGTTGTTGTTAGTGCTGTTTTTGTTGTGATGATGATTATTATTATCATTACTAATATTATTATTATTATTATTATTATTATTATTATTATTATTATTATTATTATTATTTTTTAATTCTTTATTTTCCTCCCTCTATATCCATCACATATTTAGTTACAAATTATGTCATATCTAATTACCATCTGCCAGATACATTTTCACATGTATTAGCTTCTCAAATATCATTAAGACTAAATATATCCAACATACTACAAACACTTGAAAAGCAGCCAGCTGTCAAAGTATAATTATTATCTACAAATCAGTAGTTCTTCCCAGCTATGAATCGTTCTGTAGTTTAAAGCTGCTAACAGCTGTTATTTCTAATACTGTGACTTTGTGACTGGGCCTGCTCTTGAATATCTTAAACCTGTTCCACCTCTGAAGAGTTCACCGGACACTTTTACTGCTGTTGTGTGTAGCTAATCTCCTACTTCACAACCCTGCACCTCCCAGATGGCCATTACATACAGGTCATATCTTCCATTTACTTGTCATGTTTATGATGTTTTTTAAGTAGCTATTAAAAAGTTAGGAAGAAGTGAAAGAGAAATTTATAACTCAGAACTGAACCAATCATAAAAAAACAAGCAGTTTTGGGTTAAAAAGATTGTTTTTTTATGTGTCTTTTTGTGTGAGTGTGAGTGTGTGTGTGTGTGTGTGTGTGTGTGTGAGAGAGAGAGAGAGAGAGAGAGAGAGAGAGAGAGAGAGAGAGAGAGAGGGAAGAGAGACGGAGAAATATAGAAAGAGTTATGTATCTGTGTGAGAGTGAATGAGTGCTTGCATGTGTGTGTGTGCGAGAACAAATCAGCATGAAAGAGAAAAATATTTTTTTTCAACATGTTTTGCTAAACATAAATTTTTATTTAATGACAAATTAATGTGAGAATTCTTTACTGAAATAATACTATGAAATCATCAAAATGTCTAGAGGATTTTATACAGTAGCCAGATGTAATTCAGAAAACAATCACAGTAAAGACAGCTGGTTTTATGTCAGAACACACTTTAGTGCACTAAGTTCATCCTTAGAGTTAAACTGCCAATGCAAAATACAACATCAGACTTCCTTAGAGATGCATTAATTTCCAGCGAATAAACAGATAATTCTTTGGATTTACAAAACTTCCACATACACCTATACCCATACCCATATACATGAATATTCATTTATACATCCATATACAAAACATTTATACCATACATAATATACAAAATACAAAATACATACACACACAGGATATGCTAAAATGAACATATTATTGACTGTAAAATCAATGGTAAGTTTTCTTAAAGCTCAGCTAAACTTGATTTTGCTTATTATATTACCAGTACAGGCTGACTGCCATCTTAATGTAGGAAGTTCATGAGAAATCTGTCAACAAAGTGAGAACACTGTATACGCTTCACTTGCACTACAACATACAAGAGTTCCCTCAGACAACAACGTCGTTGTGACAGGGACTGATAATCCCAAGTCAACATTGAGCAGCACGGTTCCATTGTTACATGGATCAAAGAAAGCTTCAAAGTGAAGTTGTCATCACGCCTTACATGTTTAGAAGTCCGATCAAAGATTTCAAACTCTGGCTACACAGATAAAACAAGATTTCTGAGACTCCATGAAGCTTTGACAATTATCATGTAATCGTATTATGTTGTATTACAAGAGCATTTCCACATAAATACAGGGAATTTTTAACTGTTTATAAACAGGATATTACTAGGATGTGGGGAACCACCAAGAATGCTGCTCTGTACATCTTTAAAAAAGTACATGGAATGTTTTTAATGAAAAGATTATGTTTATAATACACTCTGATCTCTAAAGCTGTCTGCAGTATTATTCTATGTGATGTTTGTGACGTAAAACATTTTTATAAATTTAAAAAAAAAAAAAAAAAAAAAAGACTTGTATCATAAAAAGATAACCTAAACATGAGTTGTCTGAGTTATTTGTAAATGTTTACTGAAGAGAATATACACAATAAGCTTCATAATCTTGAACTTTAAAATAACTTCCGGTTTTATATATGACAATTATAATCTCTTAAAAGAACAATTTTTAAAAGAAACAGTTTGCTCTGTTTGAAAAAATAAAAACAAACAGAAGACAAATTTTATAATCTTTCAAAATAATATTAACATTTTATAATCTTTTAAAGTATTTCTGTAAATATTAATGAATTTTCTTCTTTTTTTTAAAATATATTTTGTACTGTTGTTAGTCAATAAATGTTAAAAAATAATAATAATAATAATGATGATGATGATGACAGAATCCTGAAATTAATAGATTAAATAAATAAATAAATAAATAAAATAAAATAATAATAATAAAAACCTAAGTGTCATTGACACAACTATTTATATGAACAAACAACTAGTTTTCAGTGTGACCTATGGTGTTAATACTAGATTACACAAAACAAAAACAAAAGAAATACAAAAAATGAATAAAACAAGAGAGGAATAAAAACAATCATTAAAGTAAACAAAGAAAAAAAATTCATAAAAAAAAAAAAAACAGAAAATGGAAAAGAGAATAAAAAATTAATAATAAGGAGAAAAAAAACAGTCAACAAAGCTAATAGACAGTGTCACAGATGGCAGAGCTCTGTATTAGCAGCGATCTCATGCTGGCACAAATTATTGTTTCACACCATCTTGTTACAACAGGTCTGTCATTGTCCAAACAGACCTAATTTGCCAGATAGCTGCAACACAAAGAAGAGTAATTGAAGAGAGCCAAGCTTAGAAGCTGTCAAGTCTCAGGCGAGAAAGCACGCTGTAACCTTGTTATGTTTGCAAGATTAATTTTTCATTCGACTTCCAAGATTAGCCAATTGGTGTAATTTCCACAACAACCTCCCAAAAGACTTAACCTTACATGCTAATGAATAAAATGGATGGCACTTTTGTGTCAGGGGATGACTTTCCTCTCCACTGACAAATTTACTCAAATTGTTGTTTCTGATTAAGATCTTCTGGGGGCATGCAAGAGTGACAATAAGCACTTATGACTAATCAAGCCCTTAACACAGACCTCCTACTCCTCTCTGCAATCTATTCCCAGCTCTACTTAAAAAGCTGCCCCGGGTCAAAAGACAAAGTGATGCAAGAGAACACAAGGACCCAGAAGGCAGTCTTGAGATAAATACATTGCAACGACTTTCCTGTTATGACCTGTGGTAATTTGGACACTGGCAGGTGTGAAATTAGTGACCCTTGGTGCTTTCAACCATTTTATCATAGCCACGCCTCACAGCTGACCACTGATCCTGTCCATCTGACCTTAGCCTTATGTTCCACATGAGTTATTTTAAAGGGTCTGGTGAACATTCAGACTATAAAGAATTAATGAAATCAGTGTTAGCTGATTTTGGATGTGACCAGACCTTCAGTTCTAGTTATGTTAATGGAATACAAAATCAATTTGTTTTGAATGTGTCTGATTAATTCCAGCTCTATCTGCTTGGCGTAATTTCATCAATCTGATAACAGACTATGATCAAAAGATTAGCAGAAAAATAATAAACTGTTGAATTTAAAGCTTTATTTTAATTACATAATTATATCCTGGCATTGAAAAATATTGATTAAATATCTTTTTTTTTTTTTCCTTTTTTTTAACCTCATTTTAAAATACACATTTCTACATTTTATTATTTAAAATAACAACAACTAATAAAAAAAAAAAAAAAAAAAAAACTGAAAAGGAAACAGAACATTAATTCAAAAAAAAAAAAAAAAAAAAAAAAATAGTAATTATAATAATTGCTATTTCCACAATTTATTTTATGCAAATAATCCGCAAGTGAACTAAATTGACTTTTATAGACCCAACAGTCAATTTGTCGAGCACATCAATTTTCTCGAGCTCAAAATAATCATAATGGATCAATCAGTCCATTGTCCAAAAAGGTTGTAATGTTGGTTTCACAAACAGCTCGCTGGCATGCCTGCTTAATTTCCTCTTTCTAGCTGGGAGCGAAGTTGACGGAAACTATTTAACACCAATAAATGTACCGAAGCATTCTGGTTAGTGCTTCATAAACATTCATCATTTTATACAGGCGAGGAGTGGGGGGAACGGTTTTTCAAATTAAGTGCATTCTTCGTTTTTATTGCGTGCAATGTGATCGATATTCCAAGCAGAAGATCAAAGAATGGAATTTCAAAAAGCTGGTGAGTGAATTGATTTCAGCTGCCGAGTGTATAATAAGTCTGAGCAGAACCATGGCAGGCATGCTGTTGTTGCTGTCGTAAGGTTCAAATGAATGGAGCAGGCACTGGTGGAGATTGATTTTCTTTTTCTAAGGAATCGATGCCAGGAAATTGCTAATTATGATATTACAGGCTAATACTAACATGGCATGAAATGGGAGTGATGTGACTTTTATTTTTGAGAAGAGGAGAAGAAAAAGAAAAAGGGAAGAAAGAAGAAAAAAATTATTTCCCAATCAATCATTGCAGACAAATGTTCTAGTTTGTTGATTAAACTGTATGAGGTAAATTGACTGTTAGAAAAATGTCATTAGCAAGTTTAAATCACTGACTTTATAAGTAACGATGTAGATAATTACAAAATTACAACCGAAATGTTGTCAAAACAACACAAAGAATACACTGAAATATATGGACACATACACACACAACCATGCAGAAGACATATTAAAAATCACTAGTTTCCTTAAAAATCTTATCCATAAAAAAAAGAGACATATTTCTAAATTAACAGATATATTTTGTCTACAATTAACTCTCTTTCAAGATCACTTTCCACAAAGGGTAAAGTACACATCATGGCCTGTTTTTTACTCAGTAGTGGAGGAAGCAGATGCACCTGGCATGAACTACAGGTTAATAAGCTCTGATGACAGTTTTATATACAGTTCCATAAAAAGTGTACTAAAACTGTATAGTGATAAAAAGATTATACTTTATTTAACTATAAAATATTATAAATACTATAACTGTAATTATCTTAAAGTGATTAAAACATTAATTAAATGTTTATTGAACATATTAAAACAGTATTGTTAGTATTTTGTTTTGTTTTAAACATTTAACAGATTTAACAAAAAAGATAATAATTTGTTTTTAATAAGAGTAGCAAATAACCTCAGCAAACCTATCTATCTGTCTATCTGTCTGTCACACCTGGTCCAACCGTGACATCATTAAAATACTGAGTTTAATGTTATAAACAGAATATTAGATTTAAAAATAACAATTTTTTTAATGAAACAAAAATAAACAAACAAACAAATATTTTTTGTTAAATGTTTCCAACAACTGTAAATGCAATTATAACTGAAACTAGCAAATGATAGTATATTTATGTAAAATGATATTTTTTCACTGAAATTATTTAACTGAAATTGTTTAACTGAAATTATTTGAATAACAAAATGTAAACTGACATGAATTAATCATTTGTAAACAACTGTCATCAACTGACAGAAAAACGTGAAATCTAAATTTGGAAAACACTGAGAGAAGTGAAATACAAATCAAACCATAAATACAATATATATACACAACTGCCTATCACAATGCCCATTTGAAGCTGATAAATTACATCAATATTTAAAGAGATCTCACCGGGGAATGCATTTGACAGGCTAACAGACAATTTCATTTCAACAAATCCAGCCAGAATCCATTAAGATACATAAAACATGCAACAGAATGACATTAGGCACCATTGGGCATATTCCCAAAGAACACATGTTTATAACAGTTTATGCCATACACACAAAGAGATGGGTGGTCCAGCTTTCAGTGTACAAAAAAAAAAAAAAAAAAAAAAATTAAATTTAAAAAGCCTGTGTGATAACAAGGACAGTGTAGCCTGTAATTGCAAAGTCACCAATGAATCCATCATTTAAATGCTTCTGAACATCAAGACCCACTTCATCTGACATGAACTGTTAGAAATTTGGCACCCAGTTTCAAGAGGCTTTTGCCAGTTTCCTGCTGTTTCCACTTGAACACAAGTATACACACAACTGTCAAGAATTTCCTTAAAGCTTCTGCTATAGGAATTAACAATTTCTGTTTTTTATTTTCTCTAACTTATTGCCAAAACACCCAACCCATCATATTCATAGCTTTCTGATAAATACAACAAATCAAAAAAAAACAACAACCAAAAACCCAACAAGAATACAAATTTTATCTCTTATTCCCAGTTCATGATTTTCATTAGATTTTTTTCTGTGTTGGTCAATACTTTACAGAAAGAAAAAAAAAAAAAAAGAATAATGCATTACTTTTGTTAATTACGAGAAAAAAAAATTTAAAAAATGAAAAAAAAAAAAAAAAAAAAAAATACACATTAAGATAATACAGATTCATGATTTAGATTCAGGTTAGTTATCAGTTATGGTTGATATGTAAAAAAAAAAAAAAAAGAATGTGCATCTCTTAACTAAAAAAAAATAAAAAAAAAAAATAAAAAATTCATAACTTATCATGTTTGTAGATGTTATTTGTCAAAAGTGAATAATGATACATGTGATAAAGAATATGTGCTTCTACTATACTTCATCATTTTCATTACTTATTTGTCAACATTGACTGATCACATGAAAATTAATACTTGCCACACTCAGCAGTATCAAGCTAATATTTGTGAATATTCTGTGAAAGATCAGAAAAGCAACTCAAAACTAATGATTTTCTAGCTTTATAATGGATGATACATGTGAAAAGGAAAATGTATACAATATATTTTTTTATCTGTCATCTGTTAATACTAGTTGAAACAATAATAATAAAAAAACCAACTAAAAATTCAACACCAATACAGATCCCAGCTTTAAACTTTTATATGAAAACACACATGCACACACACATGCACACAAGCATGCAAACATGCACACACACAGGCACACAAGCATGCAAACATGCACACACACACACACACATGTACATACATACATACATACATACACAGAGAGAGAGTGTATATCAGTACTTTTTTATAGCAGTAATATGTCACTGCTAGACATGTCACATATGAAAAATAATCTGCAATTCAAAACCTCCTCTCATGATCATTACAATCATTTGTTATGTTTATACACATAAAAAAGTATCTGTATCATATATACAGTTTAAAATAAATCAATCAAAATGTCAAGAACAAGAGTAATGTGGTAAAAAAAAAGAAACCTGCTGTGGGCAACTAACAGTAAAGATATTTCTTTCTGATGTAGCTGAAACAAAGCACCTGCTCCCCTAGTGAGCCACACAATGATTTATTCTGAACACTTAGACATCTGACATATAATGTATTTACGTAACCGTATTCAAATTCTTTTTTTCATTTTGCTGTTATTTAATATTCTTTGTAAGCAATAACAACCACCATAAATGTTCGTATACATATTTTTTTATATACATTTTTTTTAAGCAATTCACATTAACGGGATCTTTCTTTTCTATAAATAATCATAATAACAGTAATAGTTTTCATTACAGTTTTCAAAGGATGTTTAAAGCCGCTATTTTTTCAGAACATAAAACCCATAAAATCACAATAAAACTAAATGCATGGTACTTACCAAGGAAGATAATTGCACAAACCATCCAGTGAATGAATCATAAACAACATCAATTTCCAGAACACATTCAGATTACTCCAGCTACAAGTAATACAGTAATTGAATTTATTATATTGCCTCTGGGTCTCTAAATCCCCACAGATATATTAACTGGTGTAATGTTTCCAAAGGCTACCTGCAGTGACTAAAATCCTCTGCCAACAAGATAGCGCCATCACCATGAAGATAACTCTGATTTAATGGTTTTATTGCCCGCTAAAGCCAGGGAAGCCTCTCTCTCAGCTGGCCAGATTGACAATGTTGTTAGACCAAAGAGCAGGGACCTGTGTCACACAGGGTATGTACAATCAAAAGCATAGTGTGTTGCGAGGTCCAGTAATCACCGTTTGGGACTGTGGATCGATACACAGTCTTAATACAAGGCCTGTCTCCTGTAATTGCCTGTTGTTCAGAGCCACTACTTTGCCTGGCTGGTGGAAACTGTGTTTAATATGCAGGAAGAGCATGAATTCTTATCAGACTTGAGTGTCGTCTGGGAGACAAAATCTGTCTTAATAACTGCCGCTCAAGGACCTCAACTCACAGCAATATCCTAGAGCATTAAGACACTCCAGTGAAGTTTGTTTGGTTTGTAATCGCAGATAGTAGTTAATGTTACACCAGAGTACCACTCTGCTTGTGCAAAGCAACAGCTTAGGGTGTAGTTTCTACTTTAAATTTTTATTTCCCCTTTTTAATGATTGTCTTTGATTTACAAGCAATTAAAATATTTTTTATTTCTTCTTCATTTCTGAATTTTTTTTTAAATAAGGTTTCAAATTTAAACAACAGAACAAAAAAGGAATTGTACATTTTTTACGGTGTCATTTAGCCAGATTACTGATTATATATTTGTTAGAAAAAGAAAAGAAAAAAACATCTGAGGAAATGTTTATTTACTTTTAGATTACCCATAAATTATTTGGTCCAAAGTTATGGCTCTTTTTTTCTCCCTTCCCCCCCATTTCAAAGACATTATTGCTCAGAAACTCAAATAATCAACAAATAAATGGGAGAAAAAAGTCTATAGAAACTCATTTGTCAGTGCAAGAATATTACTTTACTTTTTAAGCAAAATAAAATAAAAAGTTGTGAACTGTAACATATAATTTATTTATCCTTCTATTAAATTTCTTGCTTCCTTTTAAACTAACGTGAAACTCTACCTTTGACAATAACAACACAACAAAAAATATACAATTAAAAAACAATAATTTCTAAATAAAAATAATCTTTTGTTAATTTACACAATGGACCTCATCAATTTCACACACAGTTTTATAAAGTGACAAACAATAGGAAATCGGTACAATAAAAACTGTAAAAACTTGTGGTATATTTTAATGACTATCATTTATACAGGTTTTTTATTTTTTTTAAATTATTTATTCATGGTCTTGTGTCTGATGAGTTCGCCCAGATCATATAATTATCTTTGAGCTGTACTGTAATTTGGTGTATTATATGTGAAAACAAAAACTCATGAAAAACAAAGCATCTTTTCTATGTTTTGTAACCAGCCTACTGGGTTAAAATTAGTGACAGCCAACTGAAATTTTTAATACAATAAAACAGTTATTAAAAAATATGTTTTGGCATAAACATATGCAAGCAATTACATCTTATCTTTTCTAAAATAGATTCATATGTGAATTTTGTTTCTTATGATTTCAAATAAAAGACACACACACACACACACACACACACTCTCACTCACTCACTCACACTCACTCGTTCATTATTTCTATCTCTCACTTCAATATATCAAAAGCACCTAAACAGTACTCAGTAGATGCTGACACATGGTAATCTCACTTTTCTCCCAGAAGAAATTTTTTTTTTTTTTTTTTCAAAGAAGAAAGAAGACAGCCTTGTTAAGTTTATTTAATGCGTTCACACACACATACACAAAGCAGAGGCTGGTAATTCATATCATATTAATCACTGCTATAAACATCAGTGCTGAAAACCATGCAGAAATCTTTAAGGACCATATGTCATCTTCAGTTCCCAAGTGATTTTGTTTTGTAATTCCATCCACTTGAAAAAAATGGGAAGCAATTCTTCAGTACACATCAGTGATTGATTATATATCAGGTAATAAAATAAAAACCTGGTTCACCCTCTTTATGAATTTTTAAAAAATTGTAACAAGACAGACAGAGAAAAAACCCTGACAAAAACCCAACAACTATGTACTGATTATAGTAAAATCAAAAAGCTTTTCATGTATGTGTATGCACACATATGCATGCATACAGGTCTGTGTGCTGAAGAAATTGAAAATTTCTGTGTGAAAACATGGGAAAACTCTTCAACCCATCTTGTGTTGGAAGCCCATCTGTCATTATTTGAAAAATAGACCCATTATGATCTCCAGTGCTGTTAACATGTTATAACTCATTATCAAGAGGCCATTCAATCCACTGAACTGTACCTGCGTGCACTCAGTGGTGTGATTCACCACTTGTCAAGACCAACGCAATGGATCCTTTTATTATTATTATTTTACACTTTAAAAAAAAAAAATTTTACTATTTTTTTTTTTTTTTTTTTTTTTAAACTGTTTATTTTAGCCTATATTATTGAGTACAATACCCAACAGTGACTTGTAATTGCTGCTGGTGATTATTCCTGCACCTGAATATCACACCATTAACAGTTCAGTTAGCAACCTTTCCCATGACCCAATGTTAAATTTATATTGTTTGTCTATACAAATTTAATTACTTTTCACTACAAAAATATAAATTTTAAACCTCATTCTGTACGTCTTATAATTTAAGAATATAATTAAGGTAAGGAATAATTTAACAAAAAAACAGATAAAAAATGAAAAGCTGTAACATGACTAAATAAAAGTAATCTATAAAACAGAACAATGGTTATGTCTTCACATTAAAAGTTGGATCACATCCTGTGCCTAATTCCTACCAGGAGATAACTAATGAAGTATAAGACACACTGCCATTCTAACTGTCAGTGGCTACTGACATGTTTCAAAACAGTTAGACATTTATACAAAATAAAAGGATCTATAACATTTTCTCTTTTCCAAATCCTGGGAGTGCAATATATTTAGTTTTGCAGTCAAGTTCAATTAATGGAAGGCTGGTGATTTCTGCAAGTAGCAGCACTAATCTAGCGTCAGTCTGTTGTAGAATGTAATGATTACTGCTTGTTAATACACATCATTGGCAAACTGCTTTCCTAATGACTAACCAGTAACCACAGTCTGCCTCTGTGTTAGTTCACTAATGATGTCACTGGCTGTTTGATGACTTCACATTACAAATCACCCTGAAATTAATTTCAAATTAACTTTGATGTAAGATTCTTCTGTTGTGGTGAATACATCTATATAATGATTTTCAATTTTCAACATGTTAATTCAATGCGACACTTGTTTTTCGTCGTCTTCTTCTTCTTTGTTTGGTGATGTTGTTGTATTTTTTTTTTTAAATAATTAAGTAAAGACAGAACATTCACATTCCACACTCATACCCTCTCCACAAACAGACATAGAAACAAAGAATCAGAATAAAGGAACTGAATATCAGAAGGAAAAAAAAAATATATATATTATGCAAGGAAATTAGTAGAAACCCCAATGAATATAAAACATTCAGGACCAGACATCTATTGATAAATTATTCTGATATGCATGTAACAAATTATATTATCGTGGGAGGTAATTTTTAATTATTTTTTTTTCAATAAGAAATAAAAGAGTAAATAAATAAGAAAAACATCATGAATATTAAACTACAAGTGGAAGAACCCTGCAGCAGCCACATTTCCATCACAGAGATAATTTCCTTCATCAAGATGAACCCCAGATAGCCCGACTGAATCAACATAGGGTAAAGAATTGAACCTTCTCTGCTGATAGCAGGAAAGTGAGGGCAAACTGTTTGTTGTTCTTTGCCAGATAAAGATGATAAAACAACATCTCGCTGTCTATATATGTATCTGTGGCAGACAACAGTGATGATATTTTATCTCAAACTCGCCACTGAGCTCAAAATCAGCTTTGTTATCCTGGTGTTCCTGCTGGTATTTCTTTGACAAACAGCAGGTGATTCGAGTTCTTCATAACAAACATAATTTATACTTTCTCAACACGTGTAGGTTGCCATCTGAGATTTCTCTGCAGATTCTGTGAAAGTGTATGTGAAAATCTTCCAGGAATGCTATGATCAGACTGGAGAATTCTGGAACATAACCACAGGCAGATCAGTTCTGACACACATCTTTTAATTGAAATGTTTGTTTACACAGCACTGAAGAATTTGCTGGCTGCCTTATTAAACATATTTTGTGATGATAAACGGTAATTTCCCAGGTAATAGATATGTGACTTCAGCGTAGTTCAATAACAACTGTTAAACAAGCTTTATTACACCATTTAAACAAGGTACATTATACTGTTTAGTTAGCTGCAGGATGTAATAAGCTATCAAATAATCTATAGAAAAAAATGCGTTAGAAAACATATGCTGCAAGATCAGACCTATTATGCTGAACGTATATATTAGGCTATTATTAATTCCAGCCCAGGCAACAGAATGAAATTAACAAATAATTCACTACAATTCAATACACTTCAATACTAACAACATATATGTGTTGCAAAATTTTTATTTTATGATGATGCCAAAAAAAGGTATAAAATAAAATTTAAAGAAACTTTTGAAAAATATTATCCATATAGAGAATTATATAATTTTTATTATTATTATTATATTCCACTGACAGGAAGCACATACCACAGCCTTTGATAAAAGGTCATAGTTCACTAAGTTTCTGCAGAAAGTAGCCAAACAATTTTCTGCCAGAGTATGTAAATGATTTCTTGTTGATATTGGTAACAGTAACCCTTAGTATCATTATAAAATCAAATGACTGATTCCAGATACAAAAAAAAATAAAAATAAAAATAAAATAAAATAAACAACAACAAAAAAAAAAGAAACCTAGAAATATGACTTATTTCCAGTATTTCTTTAAAAAAATATTTTCTCTTTAAATAAAGCCTGCTTGTTTCATTGTAAGAAATATCAACTTGTGGGAACTAATAGTCTGAATAAGACAGCTACGAGTGATCTCTCAAGAGGCGAATGCAAATATCATCATCAACTATAAATATTAGAAGTTGTTATGGTTTTCATCTCGAGACGCTGATCAAATACCATTCATGGCGATCAATAAATATCTCAGTTCTCATTCTTCAGAACAAACATGCTTCCCGAGTAAGAAACATTCAGTAAATGCTGAGTAACTGTCGCCGAAATGCCTAGAAACCATTGCCATAAACTATAAGAGCACTTGCCATATTCCTGTAATCAGAATTGCCTCTCTCAGACAGAAATTATTATTTATTACCTGTTACAAGACCTGAATTGCTATTACAGAAGCCAGACAATCTAATGGATTCTTTAGGGAGATTAAAAAAAAAAAGACTGATGTAAATGGATGAGTGATTAAAAAAAGAAAAAAAAAAAAAGGAAATAAAAAAAAAGACTGATGTAAATGGTTGAGTGATTAAAAAAAGGAAAAAAAGTATGATAAAGAAAATATAATTTATGATTTAATGTGTATAAAAATTTCAGAAAGATTGTTAAATGAATTAATAAAATGCATTAAAAAAAATTAAAATGTTTAAATTATATCAAAAATTTAAAATAACATTCCATTTGAAAAAAAAGAATGCTATAATGATTGATAGGAATAATAAAAATTAATATTTTAAATCATATTTCAAATACAATTTTTTTTTTTTTTTTTTTTTTAAATAAATAAATATTAATAAAAAAGATAACAAAACAAAACAATAACAATAATAATAAATTAATAATAATAATATGCAAAACAACAAATAAATAAATAAATAAAACAAACAAAAACATAAATAAAACAAACAAAAACATATATAATCCACTGAACTAATATTGTACTTGGTGTTATCACAACTCACAAAGCAATAACAGTAGCATGAAATACTGAGAAGACTTAGCTGTGTCAAATCAAAATTAATTTATTATTTTCTAAAAACTCACAGCAGTTCCTTAAAAGAAAAAAAAATTCTATCAACAATGACATGTTTCATAATGGAGATCTTGTTACCAAACATTAAAGCTTGCATGCAACCAATCATTAAGCGTGTTCATTTAAGTATGAATTTTGTGTAAATAAAATCAACACACTCCTATTAATTTCACAATTGCTTTGGTACTAATTATTAAAATTTATATTCAACCAGTCAGTTAAGAAAGTGTACATGTAAGCATGAATCTGTGAAAATAAAATAAAATGTTCACATATTACTTTTTCTTTGTACTCTGTGATTATACAGAGCTGAATGCTAAAAAACCCATTAAAAATACCATTATCAGAAACCTGCTACTACAGAAACATTCACCTGAAGTCAAATACACGAGTAACCAACATGACACCACCCCAGTGAGCCTGCTATCTCACTCTAAGGTGATGGATAAAGCTAATCTTGTAATGATGATACCCATTTATCACTGGGCTGGCTCTTCACTATCTCCCAGTGTTTCAACAACTCAAGTATTTACCAGGGCAGCTACATAGTTACACGATTGTCTAGGGATTACACCAAACCAAGATGATGACCTTCTTGCAGAACTGAAATGTTTTTCTGAGACTTGGTGCAGACTGCATACTCAAACTGTCACCACTTCATAGCCACCACCTAGAGATAACTCTTGGCTGGAGTCATCTACAATGTGAAAATTACTAACTTCCTATGATATGAAGCATGTAATCCAAGTCTTTCTTACTGGGTTACCCAACACCAGGATCAGGTGAACAAATAGAGTAATTTAAGTTTGTAAACTCAAACAACCTGTCTTTGATACGTAATGGCAAAGTATACTCTGTTGGTGTGTAAAAATGGTAATTAGGCAGTGAAATTGACAGTGGACAAACAAAATTCCTTGTGTTAAGAGATTTATTTCTTTTCTTTTCCTTTTTAAAATCTAATTTAAGCTGATATATCTCAAGGTATGTGCATGGTAACAATATGTATTCAGTAAAATATTCTATCAGGACACAATATAATTAAGATGTACTTTAGTACGTATATTCATATATTTCTGTTCAAGAAGAAAAGAAAAAAGAAAAATCAATTTAATTAGGAAAATTAAGTCAAAGATGTCTTCATTTGAAATTATTATAGATCACTCCTCAAAAACCATTTCTAGAATTTCACTAGTATTGCCATTTCTATTATTATATGTTATTATCCAATTCTGGTGATAAAAAAAACAACTTACCCACTAATAAATGAACATTTATCTTGTTTAAGAAAATAGTATGACAAATGGTGATCTGTAGGCATCTCAGCCAAGCCCTAGATGATAAAGAGCCTATCAAAGAAGAAAAAAAGATTTTTCTAAAACAACATTACCACTCATTTGTATGCAGTAAGAACCCATCATTCACACCAGATTAACTCCAGTATTGAGTGTAGTGACCATCGGTGAATGGGAAAATGTCCAATGGGTTTTGTAAGCCAAAGTCTCTGTATGCAAAGTCATCTCTCCTAACTTACACACATTCCAAAGGGCATTATGCTGGATTGTCTGCTTATAACAAAGTCCTCAAGCATGAAGCTGATCAAGATCAGAGCTCTGTGCATATATTGGAAAAGCTTGTGGCTGGCTCAACGGATTGCCTGACCAGCATAATGTGAAAAAACAGGATTGTTTTTATGAACACACTGACTTAAAGGCTTACCTGGCACTCTCCTGCTCCAAATTGCTTGCTAAAACACGAGATCAGCAGCCCACAACAAAGTTGGCCACAGTTTTGCTGTTGGAAAAAACCATCAAATGATTCTCAAAGCATTTTGTAAATAAAAGAAACAAATCCAGGTTTATTGGATTCTTTCTGAGACAGAAAAACATGCCAAAAGTTTTAAACTAATCTGTCTGGAGAAGTTTTTATTAATAGAAGATTTCCATTCTCAACTGCAGAGCCATAATGGTGTAACAGCATTTTCATTTGATCTTGAAAAAATATCCTTCATAGCCTTATGAATTATTCAACAACATTTTCAATTTTTTAAAATGTTTTTGTGAATTTAGAATATTTGAATAATGAATAGTATCATTTGTGTTCTTTTTGAAATTTAGGATAGTTGTAATTTAGGATAGTTGTTATTTAAAAAAAAAAAAATAATAGTAATAATAATAATATTGATTTTGCCTTGTTTCTATTCAGACATATTTCTTACAATATAGGTTCTCCCTAAATAGTAACAGAACTTGTAATTTAAATTCATAAGCTGTCCATTCCAAGGCAGGCTAGTAAAAGATAAAAACAAAACCATACACTATTTTACATAACAATTTTTTTTTTCTTCAGATTTTTTTTTACTGGGAAGTCCAATAAACTTCTTTTTCCCCAGATCTTCTTTCATTAGGCAGTTCAGGTTCAAGAGAGATCCCCATCCCTGAAAACTTCCTTTACAAAGAGTTCAGGTGGCCATACTTGCCCAAATAAATATGACAAGAATGGTAGCATGTACTTGAGAATGACTGCAGTTTGTTAGTGTAACAGCTAGGTGTAAATCAGCTGTGAGACTTGTAATGGCTGCCGGTGTTTACAGCTGATAGAACTGCTGCCATCCTAACGAGTTTTAACTAATCACATTATAGCTGCAGACATAAACATGAAGGAAAGCTGTTAGGCCCCCTACTAAGTGGAAGAGGCAGCAGCTCAAAAACTGATACAGTTAATGGGTTTCATTTGTGGGTGTTAATACGCTGCATTAAACAAATTAAGACAAGGATTTTTTCTTCTTTTAAAATGAGGATCAAGTGTGATACATAAAAAAAAAAAAAAAATTAAAAATTAAAAATAATGAAAAATAAAAATAGTGCAACATTTTTTTCTTAATCCAGACTGAATAAAAAAAAAAGAAAAAAAAAAGAGGAAAAAGTATTATGATTAGTAAATGCTTTATTTAATTACTGCAGAGATTTTGTTTCTGGCTTTAAAGAAAAAGCCAGGCAATAAACGGAAACTGTCACAAGGAATATTTCATTACCGAAACATAATACAAAGCAACTGCTTTCTTAAGAGCTGATGTTTATCAGATATATACACTGCTGTTACATTTTAGTAATAAGGTAACAAGCTGATTTTACAATGTAATAACAGGCTATCAAGCTGATATGTCAAACTATTAACTGAGTATCACTTACATTTTTTAACTGGGTATCAAGTTTATGCTCATCTGTTGTTGTATGTCACTGATGATATTCTAATAACAATGTTTATCTTTGTTAAGAATATTACAGATACATTTTAGTAACATGATATGTCAAGCTTAGGTTTTATTTCAGTAGAAGGCTAATAAAGTTATAACTGCCAGATATCTGTAATGAAAATAAAACTATTCATCAAACAAATTTATTTTACATTTAATGCCTCCAATAGTTATTTTAAATAAATAAATATTAAAAACTTGGGTCTACATCAAAATGAAATTTTTTATATGACTATTGATTCTTAAATTGGAGGACAAAAAATACCTTTCTTATTCTAGTATGTAAAATGAAATAATTGTAAAGCACAAATTACATAAAATAAAGATCAATAATTAATTTACTTTTCTGCTGAGAAAGAAACATGATCATTATTTTAGTTTTTCAACACTAGACAAAAATATAAAGAAATGTATTTATTTTCCATTTTTCCATAACACTAATAAAACAAATTACACTTAAATAAAAAGCAAATATTTTTATATTTATATCAACCAGAATTTTTTTTAATGTTTAAAAACCAGATGGGAAAAAAGATGTAGTTTTTAACACACACAAACACAAATAAAAAGAAGTTGATAAGGAAGTGAAGGAAACATTTACTTTTTGAAAAAAAAAAAAAAAAATTAAATAAATTCCATAATGCACTACCACCCCACGGATGCTAATAAAAAAAGATTAGTACCGACTTTAATATTTTTTATTTCACCCTCTGGCAGATTATTCTCAAATGATTTATCAAGTGTTTGGCTATAGAGTAAATTCAGTGATATTAGATTTTTACTTTATTGACATAAATCTCTCGACTTAGTGTTTCAATACCTTTTTTTTCTTTCTCTATCAGAGGGTCTCTTTACAACAGCAAGATATGCCACTTTAAAAGTTAGTATCAGGTTTGGGATATCTCATATTATTAACATTTATCAAGGAGATTTGCATAGTCATACAAACTTGAAAAAATAATTCTGTGTAGTCGCAACCATCTGTTTTGAGTGTTTATTTGGGATGAGTCAGCTGGGAAATCCTAGGTAAGAATGTTCTGGCATATCTGCCTAAGCTGATCCCACCTGTATGGGTATAGACTTTCAGACATTTTTTTTTCTCCCTTTCAAACTGATAAAACAAGCTGCAGGCTCAGGAGGTTTGTACATAAATCCATAACCAACTGTTTCTTTGGATAGCATTAAAACATATCTGTCTTGTCAAGATTACAAATTAGCTATAAGTTAGTCTGGGAAATGTAAGACCAACCTTCACTGTACCACAGTCTGTCAATATGAGACACTGTACATGTTTGAAAACAAAAATGATTTATTTATTTTTAGTTATTTATTTTATTTCTTCTTTTTAACCAGTTAAATAAATAAATGTAATAAAACAATGCTATTTCTACATTTCTGTTGGTTTTTTAAAAAGACAGGCATCTGTAAAGCTTTTTCTATTCAGTGTTGTGACAGTGAAATATTATGTGGGCTAAAATGAAACAAATACAACAGGTATCCATTAACAAGAAATGTAGTTTGCCATCTGTAACACCGTTAAAGAAAAACTCAAAACAGAATTTAAAAAAAAAAAAAAATACATCAACTCTAGCTACTTTACATTCCAATTTGAAAGCACACAAATATACATTAAAAATAATTTTCTTGATAAAGTAAAAAAAATTAATAAAAAATATAAAAATGAATTAAATGTATAAATTTATTGTAGTTGATGATAATGATGATGATTATTGTTTCAGCTGTTGTATTATTATTATTATTATCATCCTAGAATTCAATAAATATAATGGTATTGTCATAATCCTGATGCCAACAATCTGTTTTAAAATAATTAAGCCTATTAGTTTGTCAAACCAGATTTCAAGAGAACTACATTAAAAAAAAAAAAAAAAAAAAAAAAATAAAATAAAATAAAATAAAATAAAATAATCTGCTATGCAACAATTACAACATATTTTAAAATTCAGTATTGTAAATGGAGAAAGAAATTAAAAAGTGTGCAAAAGATACAGTGAACCAAAAATTAGCTTTAGATTACTATTTGTTAGTCTGCCATAGCACCAGACACAAATTCTTCACCACTGCTTCCTTTAACAGTGTTACCATCTATAATCAAATTTGAATTTTCTGTCTTTCCCCCCAGTTTTTGTCTGATGAATGAAAAGGCAATATTCCATCAAATTGCTTTTATTCTGTCAGAGTAACTTGATAATTGTTATTACTTCCTGAATGAAGCAGGCTGGAGCCAGATGGAACAAAAAAAAAAAAAAAATGAACAAAGTTTTCGCGGATAGAGCCATAATTTGATTGTTATGCTCCCGCCAATTTGGCGACGCCACAATGAAAAACAAATTTCAGCCTACCTCTGACACATCCATGCTCACTTGGTGATGAGGAAACCACAGGGCAAGAGAGTAACAGTCTCAGCTTCTATTAGAGTCCAGATTCCAATTACATCAATTGTGCTTATTCTACCACTGGGATATCACCTCAAAATTCTTAAGAAAAAAAACCCCTATATTTCCATATGATGTGTTTCCAAGATGGTGAAATCATACAGAAAGTAAACAAAGTGGTCTCTAAGCATACTTTTAAAAAACACCGAACAAATGAAAGTATACATGCATTCAGCTAAACCTAACTATCTAGCTTTCCTGTTTATCCACAGTATGAAATATTTAACCAATGAAGCATTAGAAACGACATGTCAGGTTATGCACAGTGGCTACAGAAATTATTACTAGAGGCCTTTGCACTATGCAATATGTTCACACAGTAATCAGACAAAATATGCAATCAGATCCAAACATCCTGCCACAGGCAATTATTAACCTGTGAAAACAGAATGTATATATACAATGTTTTCCCCTCTCTCCTTCTGTGTTTCTTTTAAATTATGTCTAGTGTCTATACAATAAGTATGTTAACTGCATTTTGGTAAATGTATGTTTATCTAACAGCTTATTACAAGCCACTGAATTCATTTTCAAAGTGAAGTGCCTAAACATGAAGCAAGAACAGCAAAAGACTGCCCTATGAATGGACATGTTCAATATTTTATTGCATTTTTCCAAAGGGTAAAGACAGATAAATGTCTTTGAGGAAACTTGCATGCTAACTCAATGAAGCAAAAGTGCTTTGAACATTATTGAATAGTGTAATTATATTTTTATGTCCATCAGCAAAAATAAAATTACATTTCAAAGTTATTGAACATTACCAAGGATAAAGCATTTGCTTCTTGGGGCAAACTACATACTTAAAGTTGAATGGAGGCAATAATATTTAATTTAATGTATTTAAATAGGCATTTACAGTCACAAGTAAATATGTCAGCTTAGTGTGTTTGCCAAGTCAGGTGCCAACACTTGTAAAGAATAAAAATACATTATTTAACCAGCGACACTGGTAATAAAAGAAAATGCACTTGAATGGCTGTAATATCCATTAATAATGTCTGCCAATATCAATTTATATTCATCTAGTGGGAGACATGAAGGCAAAAAATGGAATTTGAAAAAACAATTTTGATACACATTAACATGAACACATAATAATCATTTATTTCAGTTTTTAGTTTTTCCCCATAAAAATGCTGTAAAAATATAAAGCATTAAAATATGGTTGAAATATTAAAATGTAATATTGAAAATTAAAATTACTCCTATTCTAAGCTTTTTAAATAATGACTGATTAATACATTAAATTTATTAACAAAAAAGAAATTACTGTTATTATTTTCATTATTTTACATGTAAATCAAAATAAAAAGCAAGTAATAGAAAAATATTACAGTCTAGTATGTATTATCTCATCTGACAAGAATGCAAATAAAAAGTGAGATTACGCCATATAGCTTTTCCCATATCAGGAAACTAAATAACATTCTGCCTTCGAGATGGAAAAAAAAAAGCCCATTAATGATCGTAATAAAAACTGAAAAAATGGCTGAGAGAAACATGTACTGGATTCACCCACACATATTACCCCACTTTTATGTTAATTGTAATATTATTTCCATCATTTACAAACATTATTAAAGTGATTAAAAGAGTATCGCCATATTTGTTTCAATTAAAAATGGCTTTTTTCTTTCTTTCTAGCAATATATTACTGCAGAATGCAAAAATAAAAATAAAAAGATGATCATTAAGGTGATGTTAGCAACAACTTTAGTTGTATTGATGATGTTGATGCTGATATAATGATAATAGTGATGAAATTATATAAAATGATAATGGTGGCAGTGACTGTGATGATGATGATGATGATGATGATAAAAATCAATAACCATCAGAACAAAGTATACTTATTAACTGTACCCAATTAAAACATCAACTATTCCTTATAGTTAAGAAGCAACTCAGAATTGTTTTCCTTGTTCTTGGAAATCACTGCTGCTAACAGACCATCAGTTTTAATGTACAGCTCTTGACAAACTCACAATCAAATCCACACCGAATCCTTTCAAGCTCTTCACAATAAAAGCCTCGACTAATTCCCCTATAGCTGGCTGCCTGCTGCACAACAGATATACAAAGAGTGACTTTCCACTGATCTATAACAGTTTTTTACTAATCTCGTACAGGTATCATTTTTAATTCAGGCAGACAATAACTGTGAGCCAGGTTAATTTGGACTAATGGAGCAGAAAGTTGTCATTGTTTGGCCTGATCTTTGGCACATACAAAGAGATGAGTGCGTTATTGCTCGAGCCATTTATTGGAACCGTTAGCGGAGGAAGCTTTTAGAAATGGCAACATCGTTCAACGTGTGTCTGTGCACATACTCATTATTTGCCACGGTCAATAAAATTCTTTTATTTCATAAACAAGAGGTGCTTTTCATCCTCTCATTTCCGGTATTTCTTTGGAGATAATGTTCGTGGGTGCCTCTCAAATAGGGCAGCCATGCCTTTTTAGTATTTTTCAGCATTAAGTTGTCCTCATTATCTATGAAATTACATCGCAATTGCGTTTCGATTGTGACATTAAGCTCAAAAAAAAAAAAAAAAAATGATAAGAGAGACATGTTTGCAGTGCTTTCAGCTGGTTCTAACAATATCCATAATCAATACTGTCAATTACAGCATACAGATTTTTTTTTCTCATGTCCAATTAATTATGATTTGCAAACATACAAAAGAGTGATTATCAAGTGATTTCTTCCTTTGAACAGCGAGTTTTGTCTTTTAATTTTTTTTGTTTTGTTTTCTTTCTTTTAAATCTAAAGCTGATAAAAACTTTTATATTTTTTCAGTCACATGTCAATAATTTTAAACATAATTTTTCAGTTTTGCTTTATTTATTTACATTTCAACTAATAAGAAATTATCAATAGATGTTTGCTCTTTTAAATAAACTGTTGGGATTTGTAAAATTAGTAAAATTTATTATCTATTCAAAATAAATTAATAAAAAAAGTTATAAATTTGAATCATTCAAAAATATCATGTAGAATGGTTTTCCAAAACAAAGAGATAAATAATTTAAAAAAAAAAAAAAAAAAAAAAAAAAAAAAAACAACAAACCCAAAACCAAAAAATGCAAAACTATATTTAAAATGAATTCATATGAAATAAACAGTGATTGTATTTAACCATATTTTTAAATGGTAAATGATAATCTATTAATTTACTCTAAATATCAAACATCTGAATGAAACTATTCAGATATTTATTTTGCCAGCAATTTATCTACAATTTAAAATTTAGATTATTAAATTTAAATAAATAAATACATCCAAAATATCTAAAATCTTCTCCTAAATATTTACTTTACCTTTTTTTTTTCTTTTTTTTTCTTTTTTGGAATTATATATATATATATTTTTTTATTACTATAATAATAATATTTTTCTTCTTCTTAAAACAGTCCATTTCTTAAAACACAACATTCCAGCTTTTTATTTTTATTTTTTTTATTTTTTATTTTTTCCCCCAAGCCAACTCTGCAGGGAGTATGAATCCACAGTGTAAACTTCATTTAAAACCATGTCTCCCTACTGTGAACAAATTACCACAGCCAGATAAAAACAGCAGCAGCTACAGCGCTTTATCAATCATGATGCTGTCAAAATTCATGGTGAGGAGTTCATTTCATTTTTTTTTTAAACTGAAGGCAATATCAGTGTGTGTATCTAAGCATGTGTAACCTGCCTGGGTTTGCCCAGAGGCTGGGGATTAATGCGGCAGTCAGTGAGTGATTAAATAGGATGTAGGTATTTGCACATGAAACAAAGATCAAACATAATGTGGCTTACTTGGGGAGACTGGTGTAGTTTTTCAAATAGCTGTGATGTCAGGTTTATAACTGGACCCTCGGGACAGAACTTGGTGCATGCTGCAAGGGTGTCTTTCTGGAAAGAAAAGCTGGCAGGCTATAGATAGGTGTTGATGCCACATCAAAATTAATACTTTGAAAATATGTTTTTACAGGCTAAAGTTAGGTGTGGATGCCACATCAAAATTAATATTTTTAAAATAAGTTTTTACAGGCTAGAGTTAGGTGTTGATGCCACATCAGGCTACTTGTAGAAGTTTAATAAATTCTATAAATTATATTTTTACATTGTTATTTTGCTATGATAAAAATACCTAAGAAAAGACAAGTATAATATTTAAAGATAAGCATTATGCGATACAACTAAATTAATACAGAAAACAAAATCCTGAGACACATTTGATATACAACTAAAACATCAAAACAATTTTTTTTTTAAATTTTAACAGTTAAAAACAAGTAAACAACTTAAAGAAAAATTAACCTTATAAATATTTTCATCACAACAAACATATAACATATAAATAATCTTAATAAAAAAACATGTTACACATCTTATCTAGTTATTTATTCAATAGGACTCTTATCAAATGGATTTTAAAATGTTCATATACATGTTTTTAATATCAATGCTAGTTTTACTTTCACTCACTGAATAACATACACTATATGATGTAGTGAGAATAGAGGCTCTCTACAACAATATTCTTAACAAAATTCATGCTAATTTTATACAAATGTGAATCATACCTTTAAAAGAGACATAAAATATTCTTCTAAAAAAAATGCATGTATGAATATGGCTGTGCATTTATTTTTTCATGTTTTGGTGTGCAAGCATGAGCTGGATTGTGTGGTTTGCATGCATATGCTGGTTCATGTACAATCTATGTGTAAACTGACAGTTATTATTTAAAGATAACTTAAAGACAACTTAAAAAAAAAAGAAGTAAATAAATGAAAAACTAATATTTTAGTTAATGAATTTGATAGTTTCCTTAAGAAAAGTCAGCTGGAAATATCCTAACATGAAACCTGATATGCACAGTATCATTAGAACTGTGAACCCTTCAGACATTCTAACTTTTTATGGTTACATTTGTGGGTATTTTTACTTCTTGTTCAGGTCTACAGTCAGCTAGTGAAACCGTAATTGTTGTATAATATTTGCTATATATTGCATATACATATTAAATCATTTATTTCATTTGTTTATATGTATTTATCATTGTTGAGAGAGACATTTGTTTTTACACCTAAAATATACCAGACTGCTGCATGGTAGACTATTTTTGTAAAAGCTCTAACAAAATCAAATTTGTATTCGTCTGAGAATGCAAATGAATCTTCTCCCTGTGGACTGGATTCATTACATGTGTATAATGGACAGCCATGTCCATAGGAGAACGAAGACATTAATCTTTTAGATCAACCATGCCCCGCAATCAACATTTCAAACTTCAAGTCAAGCAGAAGCCAGCAATTTGCTGTCAGGTCTGTCAAACAGATGAACAGAAATATTCCCGGCAAACAAGTTCAGGATGTAATTATTACACTCCAGAATCCACCTTTCTTGGCAACGCCACCTACAGATGGGATTTTAAACCACTTGAAATCATGAGGAGATAACCACCAACAATGACTATTGATCTGCCTGTCATTTGGGATGTCTGTAATCCCCAGCTGTGCTTGCAATTAATATTGACTGATATTGACCCTATTTCGACAATTCTTTCATTAACTCAAAAATAAAATAATAATAATAATAATAATATTAATGATACCACAATTTAATAAATGCTTCTTTTGAAAAAGTAACTGTGTTGGTATATAATAATAAACATGAGTATGAACAACTATGTATGTACATATATGTATGTGAATATATTTTTATGCAGGCATTCGTGAAATTGATATTTAAAAACATGCATGCTCTCTGAATTATGTATATTATGTATATCATGTTAGAATTTGTGCTGATAAAAAAAAAAGTATGTATATTTATATATATGTGTGTGTGTGTGTGTGTGTGTGTGTGTGTATATACACACACACACACACACACACACACAGACACATACATACATCCACGTTAAGCTGCTATTTCACACTTCCCTTATTATATTACATATAAAGCCAGACCAACAGGGAATTGAGTTTTCCCTGAAGGGAATTCGAACTTCCATGAGACTTATTTCAAACAATTGGCGATTCTCCCGAGTTCAATTTGCACAAATGGCAGCCAGTGTTATTGATACATTCTCTGTTCGATAAACTCGCGAAGCGTCATTTTCGCTAAACGATCGTTTGCAAGAAAATGTGATTAATTTCCTATTTGCTGCATTACCGGGTTTATATTCATGAACATCGTACACGGGGACGGTTTGTTGCGTGGGAAACCAGCGGACTAAATGATGGATGCCCTCCGCTGGCTGCCTTGTAAATCATGTGGAAACGGAAGCAACTTGGTGACAACAGCATAATCAGAGCGCCTGTCGAGGGATCATCATCGTCAGAGCAGAAAAAGTAATGTGTCACAAATGGATGAGATGTGTTATTAGTCCATTAGCCGCTCCATGCAATTTGTCTCCTTGCTGACAACTATAATTATTGGAGAGGTGGGGGGAGGTGAAGAATAATTCTTCTGAAATAGGCTACTGGCTTTAAACTATTTTTTTTTTGTTAAAAAAAAAAAATAAAAAATAAAAAATAAATGTAAATATATAGGACATCCATAATAATTTTTGATTTCTAACTTTAAAAGGGAAAAAATTATTTAGGAGAGATGTCTTTTTAAATTTTTGCTCTGAAAGGGAAATTGAGTTTGCGTGACTAATTTTACAGCAAAATGTATTTTAAAAAAAACCAAAACAAAATAAAAATGACCTGTTTAATTCTTTATATTTACTTCAGTTATGGTACAGATATTACAAAATAATTAAAGAAATATATCTTCAGAAATTATCTGTAATTAGTAATTTTGTAATTAGTTTGCAATTTCTTTTATTTTTATTTTAAATTTAAAAACGATAAGATACAGGATATAAACCCCTCACCATATCGCTTACTTCTCTACAGAACTATAAACCAAAAAGATATTTGACTGTATGTATGTTTGTTTTGTTTTTATTCTTTTTATTATTATTATTATTATATATATATATATATATATATTGTTAACTGTTATAAAAATTTCAATAAAAATTTACAAGATAATAAAATAATTAAAAAAAAAAAAAAAAAAAAACTAATTATGTATATCAGATGAGAAAGGCCAATTACAGTATCACACTACTCTTATGTTTCTAAATAAAAGCAATACAAAGTAATTCAAATTAAAAAAAAATGATAATAATAATTATATACAACTAATATCATTGAGCACCTGTTCACCCAATAAACACAGAAAAACGAAAACAAGGAAATAAAAATCAGAAAAATTATATTTTTAAGGTATAATTATTTAATTAAATACTGGAAGAAATTAAAGAGCAGAATAAAAAAACAACAACAGGTGTAGCTGTTTTTAAATTTCAGTCAGTACATTAAAAGACTATATATCTATTAAATGTTAAAAGTGAAGTCTGTGTATGGGATGAGATTTATGGGCAGAGGACTCAAAGCCGTGAGGGGTTATATAGGAGCTGAATCCCTCATAAAAACAAATTAAATTAAATTGTTAAAAATGATAAATAATGAATCTTACCTTTCTGTTGGATTTCTTCTTCACATGTTTAGATTTGTCTTTTGGTAGAATGTTGTTCTGAACTTCTTTTTCTTTGAACTGCTTAAAGTGATTGTGGGTTTTGACAACATTCTGCAAGCAAAAGGAAACAAAATATATCAGTAAAAAAATAAATAATTTTGGTGTGAATCAACTTTAATTTATTATTATTATTATTATTATTATTTAAATAGTACCAGATAATCTAGTATTATCAAAGTTGTCTTTGATGCTATTATACAGTATTATACTTATAAACGATGGTCCCTTTAAATGTTTAATGCATGCAATGTAATAGTCAATATTATTTATTTGAAGTCTTATTTAATGTATTTTAAAACAATATTTAAAACATAATTTAAATTTTATTCATTTACTTAAAAATGCAAACAAAAAACACCTCCCCCTGATATATAGTAATTTATATTTCAGGGATTATTTATTGCTTAGAATAACTAAAGGAATCACATAAATTACATCATGTTTTATTTATAAATTTGTGTTCACATCTGATTTTAAATTCCAAATCTTAGATTTTAAAAGCACTACACATAGAGCTTAAGTACATGGAGAATTCTGCCCTCCTAACAACACTACAGGCTCTGAAATTAGCTCCAAATCACATGGCTGATAAACTGAAGAGTAAAGTCTCAAAGAGTTGTGTCCCCTGAAAACTAGTTATTGCTTTCTTGCATGTGCCAAGTGATAAATTTATGATGTAAATGTCAGTGATTATGGAAAGAAAATTAGTCACAATAACACTAACTGAACTTAATAACCAATGTGTAAAATTGAGAACAGCCATATTATCTAAAGAAATGATTATACAGAAAGTTATTTCTTTACTGGTAAAAAAGTATATCATAGTTCCAAAATACTTATAAATATTTAGGTATAGTGTATAAAATAAAAAAATGTGTAACTACTATATTCATTAAATAAAAAAAGTAATAATTTTTTTTTTTTTTTTTCCCCTCCCACCCATAACCTTCTTTCTTTAAGAAAAAGAAAGAAAAAAGGCCAGGTCAAAGACAGAATATTTAAAGATGTCATCTATAAAACAGTAAAATATTTTAAGAATTATTTGTTTCATATTTTAATGCAGAGTGGTCTTTTTATAGTTTCAATTTATTTAGGGAAAATTGTAGTATCTGTTTGCAATACATACATTCAAATAAAGGCAATATGAGTTAAAAACACTGAAATGCAAAATTTTTTAATGCTCGTTTAGCTGTTATGAATGCAACAAGAACCAAAAAATATCAATAAAATTAACAATACCTATTTTCAATAGAAAAAAGCGCAAAAAACAAAACAAATAAATATGTATTTGTACATCATAAGCTATTATAATTCTACATGTTTATAAACTGAATTATGCAATTTGTATTTCTCACATGTTGAAATAATCTTAGCCAACTGAGCCATCATAGCTGGTCCTGCTATGCACATGCTTTCATACTCCATAAAGATATTTATTTAATACACAAGACAGAAAATCAGTTTAAAATTTAAAAAAATAATAATAACAAATAAATAAATTTAAAAAAAAAAGATGGTATAAATCATCTATTTGAAGAATAAAACACTGTTTCTTATTTTACCCAATTTAAAAAAAAAAAATCCGAAAACTCAGTTTGTCAGAGAATAAAATATATAACAGACATAGGAAATTGTATTGTACAGGAATGGATAGTTTTAAGATGTTGATCTAATCTAAATGTTATGAATATACATTTGTTATTATGTTTTACACATGGTAAATGGGCTGCATTGGAATAGAATATTTAATATGCTGATGTAAGCAAACTGTTATGAATGTGATTTGCTATTAATGTATCTGTACCTGGTTGTATTGGAAGATGCTTCGATGTAGTTTGAAAGAAACCTGCTGTGAACACATATATGTATTAAGTTTTGTTCACAGGAAATTGGCTGTATCAAATTAGAAGAGTTTAGTAATTTAAGCTAAATGTTGTGTAAATATAAACTGTAGCTATGAAATGTGTGTATTGACAGGTGGTTTAATGTAGTGGTCAAAACAAAATGTTGCAAATACACATTAGTCTTATAATTTCTGTCTGGGGAAATACTGTATTAGAATGAGATGGTTTTAACACAGCAGTCAAGGCAAACTGCTGTGTATATACATCTATGCCATTTCATTTATGGGGAAGTTGGTGGATGGTCTGCTGTGATGATCAAAACAAATTGATGCAGATTTGTATTATGCTTTGTTTATGGGGAAAATAGGTTGTATAGAAATGTGACAGTTTTAATACAGTGATCTGAACAAAATGTTGTGAATATATATTTGCATTATCTGGTACATTGGTTGTTTCTGGCAAGGGTGGTTTAATGTGATGGTTTGAGTTAACTTATAAATATATATTTGTATTATGTTTTGTTTATAGGATAATTGTAATATCATGATTTTAAAAAACTGTTTGGAATACATATCTGCATTATGTTATGAACCAAAAAGCTTGGTTGATTTGGCTTGAGCAGTTTAATGTGGTAGTCAACATAAACTGTTGTGAAATTTGTCTGTCTTAGAACATAGTTACTGGACTTTTAAAATAACTGGGAAATATTTATTTTTGTTTTATTCTTGGTATATGTGTTTTGGTTTTTTTTTTAAATGCAATGTTTTAATATTGTGATCAAAGCATTCTACTGCATAGCCTTTTTATCTTGCAAATTCAGTTACTAGAATTTTTTTCACTATTCTGCACAATCTCTAAAGCAATCCTGTCATGTACCAAAGAACAGTTAATCAATGTAAACAGATAAATATATTGACAATTATTGTTTCTTGTAGCTGTACATGCAAAATCCCAAATGTCATTATTCTGAATGCTGAAAATTTGTTGGTTTTTTTCTCAGTTTTTTTCTGTTCATCTTCAGGGATTTTTGGATTTCTGATTATGATCTGAATCTTTCTTGAAAGTGGTTATTGCCATCCCAGCTGGAGATCACAGGACTAGCAGCAGAGCCATGAAAACCAAAGCACACAACAGCATGAAGATTATTTTCAATCACAGAAAGAAAAACAAGAACACAGGAAAGAAAGCAAAATAAAATGAGTAGTGAAAACGAGCTGAGGACAGAAAAGAAATATAATTGAAAAAGAAGGAAGAAAATACATTTTAAGTTAGATGACAGTGGAAAAATAAAAACAACATTAGCAGCAAAGTAACTAAATCAGTATTTATATAAAAACAATTTGGAAAAAGCTTTGACAAATTTAATGAATGTGAACACGTATTAACCATTTCTTGTGACCATGAAACTCCTTGTGTTAAGAACATCAATAACACAATCAATAAGCAACCAGATACTTAGATGTATTGTTGCTAGCAAGAAACCAATGTATTAGTATGGTCATTAAAACCATAAACACTATTAATTCACCTCCCATTTTTATTATTATTTTTTTTTTTTTTACAACTCCCATTATATCCCAATCCAATCAATATCACTGCACACGTGTATTTATCTCGGCACTATGAAAATAAGCCTGCAATTGATTCAGAGTTTTATGACAAAGTATCAAGGATAATGGGCCACCTGAGAAAAAGTGTCATGATGCAGACCTTGGATGCTCATGCAGACCCCTTGACAGACCCTTATTGCCAAAATTTAACACTTGATATATGGCATGTTTGACATGTTTATGTTGCCACTGTATGCATGAAGTATCATTCTGAAGATATTTTACAGTTTATATCAAGGCCATCTAAATAGAAGTTTTTTTTTTTTTTTTAAATCCTTTAAAAATTAATAATACTGTAGGGATTTTATTTTATTTTTATTTTTTTTAAAGGTTATATTTTTAAAGAAAGTCATAATAATAAAACAAGCAAATAAAATAAGCCATCAAAGTAAGTAATAAAACAAAATTGAAAAAGAAAAATAATAATAATAAAAAGCCAAAATTAACTTTAAATAATAAAATCAAGCATGACAATGAAAATATAATAAAAATAAATAAATAAATAAATAAATTGAATTTAAAAATTAAATTTAAATGTGTAACTATTAAATTAAATCCTTAAAAAAACAATAATAATAATAATAATAAAAATATTAAAATTAATTTAACCTATCCTAAAAGTAAACTATCTATTTTACATGACAAAAATTAATATTAAAATCCAGTTAAACATTAAACATTCCTTCCTAACTTTTACAATGTACATGATATACATACCATAATGACATCGTAGAACATAGTTTGAAGATTTATTTCATCTTATCAATAAATAATAGCATATAACAATTTAATGTCACATTATCACCACTGGATAATATCTTGCACATTATCAGTAATTAAACTGCAATATATTTAGAATATTATCAGTTTGAAAATTAAAAAAAAAAAAAAAAAAAAAAGTCTGTATGAGATACATACCCTCATAGCATAACAGTACAATGTCACTAAATAATAGCAATACACCATCACAGCATGAACTATCATCAGATAACTGCATCATGTTTTCATTGTAAGAACCTGCAGTAACAGGACTGCTCATTTAACACTGGCATCCTGCTGCATTTACAAACACCTATCTATCATGACAATCGGAAAACAATTTTCAAATCTCTCCTCAACTGTAAACATTGGCCATAAAACTTTTATCCGTCTGAGCGAGCACTGCCAACTCCAGTGTGAACAATGCTATAAAATATTCATCTTTTCCTCTGTACTGCAGCCGAGCCCAGAGTGACTTTTAAAGCTCTTCACAGTCAAACTAAGTCATTAAAGTTCCCCTCGAATCTTGGTAGGTGGTCTTGGTGGGCTCGAAGCCACGGAATCGATTAAGACTGCTTCATACCTTGTGACATCTCCCACAGTCCCATATGACATGCCGAGAGAATGACAAAGCACTGCAGAATGACAGCTTTTTACAGTGGTTATTCAACACACATACACACACAAAGAGCACCTAATGTGTCTGTACAATATAGCAAGCAAGCAATAAGAAATTAATACCTATTTAAGCATAATAAATGTGTATATGACAAGTGCCTTGCATTATCAGTCTTTTAAACTGCCAGATGTGTGATAAGATTTACCTGTACTTGTTGATCTTTTAAGTTACAGACATAAACTGTTCTATTATTGATTTTTTATTACTGCCAAGGTCAGCTACTTCTTGCTGTTATTAAGTGTACTTTCCACATTCAAGTCGAGCTATTAGCAACGAAGTCTGAAATCAAATGTTGATGGAATGCAAAGGGTGGGAACATGATCAAGTGCATAAAAGGATGTTAAGAGGGCTTGAGGATTCCTTTGTAGAAAATAAAACTTTCAACCTGCACTTCTATAAACTGTCCCTGAGGCAAAGTATACAAATCAAAACATTTTTTTAAAAAGCTGCTAAAAAAAAAAAAAACTCGCAAATAATATTAATAGAATAAACAGTCATTGCTTGCTTTTTTAAATATTAAATATTTCATTTTTCATTTTGTACCTCAGCTTGATTTTTAGCTGTTCTTTACAGGTGCTGGGTTTTAAAAAAAAAAAATTAAAATTATTTTTTAATTATTATTATTTATTGTGCATTTATAAAAATTTTAAAAAAAACTTTTTTACATACTATTGACATTTTTCAATATTTTTTTTTTTCTAAATTATTATATTTCAAATCACTGTATTCTTTTATCATACAGGTGTGGTTAAACATTCATTTAATAATTTTATTTTAGGATCACATTTTTGTAATACAAAAATAAAAATGAAAGAGAAAAATAATCAATATCTATTTAGCATTTTTATATCACTGAAAGTTCAAGTACATAAATCTTGGACACCTTACCCATGTATTCCTGTAACTGATGACATACAGTTCTCTTCTACTACTAAGTACTTGTTTAAACACCAAACAATAATACACTACAATACACCTGATTTGAACAATTTGTAAATATAACGATTACAAAACGTCATGTTTATGTGAACATTCATTTCAACAGACAACATGCTGTCAATCAATAAATGCACAGCTGGTTTCTTTTCCAATGAGCAACTTACAGCATGTCAGTGAACCTAATTAAACAAACATTGCGAGATATTATTACATAGATTCTCTGAGATCAAGTAACACATTTACAGTGTAATTTTTTTTTTTTAAACAGAAAAGAAAGAAAGTAATGATCATTACTGGAGCAGCAGGTTTTTACAGTCAGAACCTGTTATAAAAGTTCAAAAGGATGTTGACCTATTATTACTTTTATTATTATTATTGTTGTTGTTGTTGTTGTTGCTTGTGTTATTATTAATTTACAATTAATAAAACATGAAGATTCTCATTGAATAATATTATTAATTGAGAAATTTTTTCAGATTAATACTGATAATGTCCATTAGCGTAATAATCAGATAACAATTACAACCATGATAATTATTTTATTTTTTCTGTTCCTGTATGAACTGCTTGCTAACTGATAGCAAATTAATGGATTATTAGAGCATGTTAAAAGAAAAAATGTAATAAATATATAAAAATAAAAATAATAGTAACAGTAGTAATGATGATAATACTAACAATAATAAATTACTAATTTGTTAATTAATCAATTAATTAATACCTCTTTTCTGTAATAAAATACTAACATTAATAAATTACTAATTTATTAATTAATAAATTTATTAACACCTCTTTTCTGTTTTTTCCCCCATCGCTAACTTTCTATTACGATTAACAAAAACTATTTTGATTCTATTCTGAAAAGGTCAAGAAGAGAGCATCCTGCAGCTGCAGTGATGACTTATTCAGAATGACAAAACCTCACAACCATTCACATGAAAACCTCATGCTAAGGAAATCCAATTGAGCAAACAGGCTATTCAATTGCCATCCATTTCCTCACATTTCCCAAATATCAATATAGTCTACAGCACCAAGACTAATGGAAAGACACCAGCTGATTGAATGCTGATGATTACAGTAACTACTGGTATGTCCAGTTCAAAGACATCAAGGATGGTAATACATTTATCTCTGCAATACTTATGTGATTATTCAAGTTGAGTTGTTAAATATAAATTGTTGCTTATTTTCAAAAAAAGAAACTGAAGAATAAGAATGTAGTATTAAACTGGTTTTTTTTTTTACTTCTTTTAATGCAAAAATAAAACAAGTGGGGGGGAAGGATTCTTGATCAAAGAAATGAGACACATATGATTTATTTTAATCTTTTCCTTGTTTTTTTTTTTATTATTACTATTTTTTCTTCTTTTTTTCCTGTCATTTTATCTTTTTTTTTACATTTGTCTGGAGGCAATAAAATAATTATAAATAATCACCAAAGACAGATATACAAAGAGGGAATTAAAAAAAAAAAAACATTCTTCTGGATGTCACAAATAAAAAAATAATAAATGATTGAGAGAGAAAGAGAATGAAAACATAGTTAATGATACCAGCACAGACATAAAAAATAATAACAATAATAAAATAAAAAAAAATAAAAAAATATTGGCTTCCAGGCATCAACAAAATGATGAATATAAAGAGGACAGAAAAAAGCAGGGAAAAAAAAATTATCCTTTCAGTCCAGCTAAATAGCAACCTAAGAGAAAAGTACAAATTTATAAATTTAAAAACCAAAACAAAAAAAACCATCATAAATAAATAAAAATAAAAACTAATTAAAAAAAAAAAAAAATATATAATAAATACAACTATAAATAATTAGAATGAATTACAAATTCACTCTTTCAAACATCACCTTAAATTAAATTTTATAGCAATTATTGATTTTTTTTGATTCACACAATATTTAAAAAAATTATAAAAAAAATAAAAAAAAAAAAAAAAAAAAAAGATTGTGCATTCCATCATAAAAAATACTCCTGTATCATTTAATAACCAGCATATGTTAAGCCATTTTACAAGAACAAATTTTTTAAAATTATTTAACCAAATAAATTTTAACAAAAAATATTTCAAACACACAAACAAAACTCAACTTCTCAAGTTTTGCATTCCTGTTGGCAAGTTTTGCCTCTTAAAAGCGATTATTAGCCAACATTTGTGCAACACAATCCACATTTTCACAACAACGCCAGCTGCTTCATGTCAGAGGTTAAACCATTTGTAATAACTTTCTTCTGATGGTGATCTACACTTGGCTTTCTTTCACCAACAAAAAATCATCTAGAGTAGTTTACAAGAAAAGCCATATTGTGTGGAATTATCTATGGCACTTATAAACTCTTAAATATGATTAAGCACAGTGCTGGAAAAGCAGTCATTGAAAGGAAAAAGACTTGTAACTGTTTTTTTCATGAGAGGTGAATTTATGACATGTTTGATTATTATAAACAAGGTTTATTTAAGAATTTCTGGAGAGAGAGAAAAAGAAAAATTAAAGAACTGAACTTAAAATATATTGTAAAATAAATTCTAAAAATGGTATTAATAAAATTAAATGAATAAAAATGTAAACACTGATAACAAAAATTTTTTATTATTTTGTGTTTTTTTTTTCTGTTTTTATTATTATTTATTTTATTATTTATATTTGTTTATTTTTTTATTATTATATAAATAATATTGTTGTCATATTTTCTATTTATTTTCGATAACTTGAAATAAAAAAAATTAATAATAATAACAAACAGACAAAAAAAAAAAAAAGCATTAATATAAAATCAAATAAAAAATTAGAAAAAAAATTAATAATAATAATTACAACTCATATTGAAACAGTTAGGCTAATTTTTAATTTGTTTTTGACAAATTTGGCTTCTAGTGATTAAATATGACATTTAAATGAAGAGATCATATGACATGTTAACAGAATATTAACTTCCCATCAAATTATAATGAACTAATATTTGTGAAATTAAAAGAGCAATCAGCTGCTAATGGAAACTCAAGCTCTCTGTCACAGACATTTTTTTTTTTCAGTTTTCAGTACACAATGATGTTTACACCTCATTTACACCATCAAACTTTTGTTTGCAAACAAGATTAAACACTTTTGGTGTAAATATTTTGTTCTTATGTTTAAATCACCATAAATCATCTAATCTCAAAATTTGTCATCAAAATCAGAAAAAGTTCGAATTTTAATTTTTTTTTTTTTATCTGAGTTAATTTGTCACAAATTTTTTTTTTTTTTTTTTTAAATTAAAAAATAAAAAATCCACTTGATCTCATACAAGCTCTGATTAGTAATAATCTGTGACAAAAATGAATAAATACTTGCCAAAGGCTGCATGATCAAACATAACCAACCCCCCCCCTTTATGAAAATACTGGGTCTGCCTCTATGACATGGGACCAGGCACATAAGTTTCAAATGACCCAAAGAAATGAGTAAAAAGATATCTTGTGTATCTGATTTATGTGCAGTTAGCATGCTCAGTGCAGGCAGTAATAGAGTCCAATATCTGCAGAAGTATGAAGAGAAACTAAATGCGGGCCTTGGTGAAACGAATCCATTTAGAATTCAATAACACAAAGTCATTCTGCTTGTACAAACGGCAACAGATCATGCAATGAAGTAATAGTATAAAGGGAAAAAGTAAGTTTTAATAAATAAATAAATAAATAAATAAATAAATAAATAAATAAATAAATAAATAAATAAATAAATAAATAAAATAAAATAAATTAAATTAAATAGAAGAGATTGAAACAGAATAAAATAAAATAGAATTGATGTATTATTTAAATAAAAAATATTTTTAAATACAATTCGTCATTTAATAAATATTAGTTATGATTATGACGACAACAAAAAACAACAACAAAGGAAATTCAACAAATGACCTGCAAAAAAATAATTTACAGATCACCTTCAATTTTTAGTGATTCTCTTTTAAATATAATCATTTCCAGCTTCATTTATTATGCTCTCTTCTGCTGCAAACATATAAATTATTTATGTAGAAATGTAACACCTCTCTGGTATATGTGAGAACTAATACAAAAGTGTTGCATATACATACACAAGTAATACAAAGAGTACAAATTGCCAGATGTTATCACATATTTCTGAATTTTCAGTAACACGAAAAAATGTAACAGATTCAGAATGTATTTATTATATGAAGCAATGTTAATAATATAGCTGAACAAATAAAAGATGAAAAACATAAAAGAAAGAAAGAAAGAATAGATGAATAAATGAAAAAAAAAAAAATGAACACCACACATACACACACACAAAGAAAAAAAATGTAAATTCAAAAAGGAGAAAAATACCCACAGCTGTCAATATACTGGGTAAGTAGCAGCAAGACTGTTTTATCCTAATAACAAATACAATAGTTACTAAAACACTTCTACATAGTTCTGGCTAGTGGGAGAAAAATCCTTAAGGGGCAATCTTGAGGGACTGACCTTGTAACCAGTTCCTTTTGCCCCTCTCTACAGCTCTCCTACCTGTAACTGTCAAAGCCCATTATGTCTACAACATCATAAAGTGAACTCCAGAAGAAATTTATAGTCAGAGGCATTTATATTTTTTTTTTTTTTTTTTTTTTTTTTTTTTTTTTTTTTTAACAATACTGACATTTTTCAACATTGATCCCTCACTATGATATGTATCTGTCAGTCTGACTCTATTTATTCATTTATTTTAATTTGTTTGTTGTTTTTGTGTGTGTGTTTTTAATTAAAGTACATCAAGGTATATAATTATAGAAAAAAAAAAAAAAAAAAAAAAATAAAGGAGAATTAATTAAGTATAATTACCAAATTTATTTTTTATTTATTTTTTATTTTATTTTTTTGTTTTGTTATTAGCTCCTTTACTGATTTAATCATATAATCATTAATAACTATTTGTTTTAAGTGTGTTTATGTATGAAGATGTTTGTAACAAATGCAAGTGTCTGCACGCACGCTTGTGTGTTTTTAAGTGAACTTACCTGTATATATAATAAATTTATACAACTTTCATAATCCATTTATCTGCTTGATGGACAACATCTGGTTATTAATTTGTCTATCTGTAGTGCTAGGTACATATAATTGTATTTGTTTATCATTTCCCCCCTCTGCTTTTAACGCTACATTATCATGTATTAATCAAATAGCTGGCTAAAATGACAGTAATAAAGAAAGCTCTGGGGCTCAGTGGGCTGCCAGCAGCTATAGGCTGACTTATTATTACAGTGAAGAGAATGATTTGTGGAATACCTCTATTGTCAAGAGTGACCTTTGTAAAACACTGCTTCCACTTGTAATGGGCTTAGCTTGTTGTGTCTGCTGCCCTGACACACAATCCGCATACACACAATGATCTGAACCGACTTAGGTTGCCTTAAAGGGGCACCAGAGGTATAAGAGTGATCGTTACTATCAATTTGAAGGAAAAAAAATATTTTTTTTTATTTTATTATTATATGTTATTTTTTGACAGTGGTAATGCTGTCTTGTCTTGCTATCTCACTGTTTGTATAACAAATCCATTGATAAGAATTTTAGAACGACATTAGTTATTTTTACCTTGATTAATCATGATGGATGAGACAACAGAAATATGTAGGGATGATATTAATATTACACACTTGTTCATGTAATGAAGTAAATTACATAACATATGTATAAGATTTCAAGGTTCTTTTTGTAAGAGAATCAATATATATCGAGACTATGGATTGTACACAATGGCAGCAATTATCAAGTTCAGAAGCAGTAACTGAATTTATATTTATTTTTTGTTCTTTTTTTACTTACAAATAAATAACTAAATAAATACTGGCATTTATTTATATAGAAAAATTAATAATGTCATTATTATGTAATTAACAAATATAAATTCAAATTCACAGACATAAACTGCTCTTTCTAAAATATACAAAAATGTAATTAAAGTAATAGGCTGCTTGGAAGCTTTTCTATTCAAATCTGAATAAAAAAAATCTATATGCTTTTCTGTGGAAGATCTCTTTCTTAAAACATGCATAATATTTCCATGTTAAGTATTTATATTCAAATGCATTTGACAATAAATTTTATAAGAGCATTTTTACTGAAAATTACAAAAGATTTTCTTTAAACAATTTACTAACTGGAAGAGTGATTTTTAAAAACTGAGTAACATGAACACTTGCTTTTATGCATCTCTAAGCTGCATTTTATGTATATCTGTGCATTTTGTGAGTTTCAGAATTTGTAATACTATTCACAGTCATGTAAATGTCAAGTATTCATAAACAAATTCAAAAGCTCAACTCCTACATTCATTATATTCTTAACAATGGCAACCATATTTAAATGCTGCAACAAATCAATGAATATAAAAGACTGTTTAACAATTGCTCAACAAATTTAAATATTAACAGTTATTTTGTATCAATCTGGCTGTATTTTATTATAAATATAAAAGAAACTTGCTGCTACAGACTATACATAGCAATTAGCATCAAAGCATCTTTTACATGTACCTTCATGAAAACAGTGAAGCATGAACTAAGGCACTTAATATACCAGCTATGGAGCTTGGAGAAATGGAGAAAATCCGAAAGTATGGTTCTAAAGAGGATTAATACTGTGACCCATCCTAACTCAGGTGACCCTATTAATCATTTAGATATAGCCATTCTCATTTGCCCCAGGCCTGACAATGTAACACAGCTCTATACCAACACACTGTAGAAATAATCTACAGCAGCCAGTTAAACTGATTCATGCTTTAGGTTATTAAAATTCTACATATAATGTGAAAGGGAGGAAATAAAAATACTTTATTTAAAACCTAATTCAATGTGAAAAGTATTAGACAAGCTGAATGGCTCATACAATTTATTTATTACATCATGAATTTTATATCGCCTTTTTTTTCTGAGGCCTTTGTCGAAATGGGAAATAATCTCATGATTAATTATCGTTATTTTATCTGTATCTTTGGGGAAATTGATTTCTTAAGTCAGTAATCAGATTTTTATATTCATTTTATAATAAAAATACTTCGCACTACTACTATTATTATTATTAAATATTAATTATTATTACCTATTTGCTTATCATTATGGTGTTCTTTTTAGTTACGTATTTGCTTAATTTACAATTATACTTTTAAAAACCAGTGCATATAACCCACACACTACCACACAACCAATATAAATCTTTGTCTGACATAGGAAAGATACACAAAATGACTTGCTAATGACATAAAGTTAACATTACGGCTTTTTTCCCCTCGTATCTCTATCTTTCACAAAGTACAAGCATAAACCGAAACTGTCAGCACTATAGCCAGCTATTTTCATCAGCAGGATCAGAAACAGAGAATGATGTACTTCTCAGTCTACTTGGGCAATCTTCTTGTAGCGGTAGAAATGTTTGCTGACAGATTTAGGAGCTTTTCTCGTCTGCTTCAGTGAATTTCCTTTTTCACAACAAAACATACTAGAGAGATAACAGTTTTTAGTGTTAGTTTAGTTAACAAGAAAATTTACAAGAACAAGAATTTCAAGGTACATAGAATAAAAAAAAAAAAGTATTTGTAATACAGTTTTCAAATCAAACTATATTCATCTTTATAAATGTTGTCATACTCATTTTTATTAGTAATTTTTTTAACGATGTTAATTGTCAAGATACTTATATGAAAGCCAGTATATAATAAATGAATATTCCTTCAGAAATAATTCTATTCATACACCCCTCCCTTCTTAAGTATTGTTATTTTTTAAAAGGACTGTAAACACTATGTAAATATCATAAAAATTATTCTATTATATAAGTTCAAATCACAGATGAATCAAAGTTGTGCTAGTATGAAATAAAAAGCTTAACACTGACAAGGACTGTAGATCATAAACTACTATTTGTTAGTGCTCCTATCAAGTTACTGCTTAATCTAAATTGGCTGTTTTCATCAGTACAATAGGCAATAGAGAATGATGCATTTCACAGTTTATTTGGGCAATTTTCTTGCAGCTATAGATTTAGCAGCTTTTCTCTTCTGCCTCAATGAATTTCCTTAAGATATACTGCTTAATGTTTAGTTAGTCAACAAGAAATTAACAACAGTATTATTTTCATTAGATTACTAACACAACATAACAAATACAACACATTTCTAATGTATAATTCTCGTTTATTGTCACAACAGTATCAGGCATTTATAACATAATAAACTTTTTTTTTTTTTTTTTAAGAAGAAAAAAGAAAGAAAGAAAAAAAAAAAAGATTCAAAACCTGACATTTTTTGTTTGTACAAATTATCCCTTTAACAAGAAATTTAAGCCAGCCTCATTACAAATATTCATTTCTGAAATAATTCAATCCATACCTTCTACTCTTTACACATGTTCTTTTCAACACTAAATTAACTCGGAGGGAACGGCAGCCAAGCTTTGAAATCCTGAGCAAGATCATATGTTAGCTGGAGCTGCCTATGTCATGTGATAAAATGTAATTGGTTATTACTGTTTCATGGACACAAATGTAACTTATAATCTCAACACACTGATAAAGCAGGCTTCCAGTGTTATCTGAAAATCTGTCTCTAGATCAAAGTCATTTACTTAAAATTCTAATCAGAGCTAGCTGTTAAGTGAGCCCTTCAAGTTCTCGTCTAATCTCAATTCCCCAATCCAAACATCTATGATCATCTGATTTGCTTGATAATTAAATTCAGTTTCAAATATCTCTGTCTGTGAATTTTTTTCCCCCCTTCACTTTTATTTTTCATTTTATTTGCATTTGTTTTACATTTTATTTTTATTTTATTATTATTATTTATTTAAATTTTAATTAATTTTTTTTTTAATTTAAATTTAATTTAAAATAATAATAATTATTATTTTTTATTTATTTATTTATTTATTATCATTATTTATTTATCTAGTAACAAACAAGTAACCAAATTATTTTAGTTACCTCCACAGTATATGTATGATATACTATTAATAATAAAAGTAGATTTAAGTTTGATTAAATAATTATAAAAAAGCAATGAAAATAAAATAATAACAATCATTTATAAGTATATAAAAATGCAGTTAGGCTCAAATTATGTTCACTTTAATGAAATTCAACTATATATTTAATAAAGTTTTTTTTTTTTCAAGAATTCTCTGTCAGTGTTATAAATTATCAAAGCAGTATTGTAGCAATAAATCAATTTTATAACTTTTTAATTCTTTTTTTTATCTTTCTTTCAAAACCCTACAAAAAATATTTAAAATATTCCTCCTTATTTACGTAATATAAATTGATTGATCTTGGTATTTTACAAAATATATTCAAAAAAAAAAAATTAAATAAATAAATAAATAATAATAATAATAAATTAAAAATATATAATATATATTTTTTATAATTGTTAAAAAATGCAAACAATTTTTTTTTTTTTTTAAACAACTGAATAGCTAAAATCAATATGTTACTTTTAAAGGGTGGATAATCTGATTATTTAAAAATAGAAAAGGAAAAAAAAAAGAAGTAATGACAATGATTTTCAAACAAATAAAATAAAACATTTGCTGTGAATTATGGCCATGTATAAGCAGCAAACTTACAGAATAAAACATGCAATAAATAACTAAAACCCATTACATTTCAATAACTGAATTATGTGGCACAGTATTTTATTTTGTGTTTTATTTTTTAAATTTAACAGAAATAAATATCATTTACAGTTCTGCTGCTATACAAAACATTTGATAATAGACACTGATGTCATTACATGCTGAATGAAGACCTAAGACAGTAACTCACAATGAGTGAGAGAGTGAATAAATAATGTATGATGTATCTGCAGCTGTTAACACTGGAAAGGTAAGCCATACTTAAAGACCTTAATCCAGTGGTAGGTGATTTATTATTTACAAGTTTGTAGCTATCTGGCTGGTGTTGAGTTGTGAACTTTAACAAAAGACATGGCTAAATAAACAGCATATACTGAAATGTTTTTGTGTCATATATTGTTTCCATTTAGCACATCTTGTTTTATTTTGTCTTTCTTTTTTTTAACTATTTATTTACAATTTATTTTAAAATGTTATTTATTTTATTTTACTATCTCTGTTATTTTTGTTTTTATTTTTTGGGGATTTATTTTTGGTAATCTTTTTTTTTTTTTTTTTTTTTGTTTTTTTTTTATTCTCAATTATTTAACAATAATATAAAGCTGGGTATTATCATAATATTCCACTGATTTTTTTAAATGCATTTTCCTTTAAACAAAAAAAGCATTAAACATGGCACTTGATATACCAATAGTCTCAAAGTGGTAATCAAGCATAGCATTTATATTCTAACTTAACCTGAATTATACATAAGAAAATAAAATACACTGAAGTATATAATGATCTGTCAGTTTCATTTGTTACAAGTAAATGAATACTGTTCTGCCATAAATCTGCATTGAAATTGTGCACTGGCCTTGTGACAGATGTTCATATGAAGACTGAATATAATTTTGAGAACATGCGAAAAGATGTTTTCTTTTCCCAAGCTGGCATGCTAGAAGTTAGTGGCTAAGACATTGGAATGATATGTATCAGGATCAATCCTCTGGGATAATTCCTATTATAGCTAGTAGTTAATTGAAAGGGTTTGGTTGTTTTTTCTCTTTCTGCTGAAAATGTTTAAAAAAGATTGCTAACTGCTATTCAATAATAACTGTCCATTACCCTATCATTATTAAAAATATATATATATAAGTAAGCCAGAAACACTGTATATCAAAAGTCTGCTAACAGTAAAAATATAAGTAAAAAAAAACGAGTAATGAAAAAATTTAAAAAAAACCAAACAAAAAATAAAGAAGTTAAAAATACCAACAAAAAAACCAAACAAACAAAATCCAGTTCTTTGCTGCCAAGAATGATACATTTAACACCAAATTCTGTTACTGTAATTCTACTGAATCTGAATCAAACGAACCTTTTAGAAAATAACAATCACATTTTGGAGCCTACTACACCACTCTAACTATGCTCTTCACAGCATCTCCCTTGTGAGATATGTACCCTGCCCGATTAACTTGAACAATTTATTTTACGTGTGTTGTACTCCAACAGTAAATGATCCCTTTACCAGTTCCATTTACTCATATAAAACTGCTTTATGGCAACAAAAGACAAATGGGCCTGTTGTATTTCACTGGTATGGCCTCTTTTAGCCTGGATTAGCTTATATTAGAACTGCAAATGAGAAAACAGAGGTCCAATCTGGCACAGAGTTGATTCAGTAAATACTGCATCTGATGTGACCTTGTAAGAAAATCAGCATCAGTGGCTAAAATCTGCTGCATTATTAACAACAGTGTTGAAGAGAGACTGACAAAGTGAGTGAAAAATGTAATTACCGTCAAGTATATCTCTTCTGGAGTTAAAACTCTTCTGGATGCAGTCAGGGTTGAGTGGGTTTGTTTATTTTTTTCTAATTCTTTTTCTTTTTTCCCTTTTTTTGGTTTGTTTGTTGTTGTTGTTGGGTTTTTGGGGGTGTTGTTATGGTTTTCAAAAGTAATTAATAGTTTTTAGCTGAATTTAAAAAAATTATCAGCATAATTACTTTCAAGTGATTTCTAAGCTACTAATTAAATGTCATAACATCAATGAACAAACAGCCATGGGCACATGTGCATGTGTGCACATGCACTCACGCACATGCACACACACACACACACACACACACACACACACACACACACACACACACACACACACACACACTCACTCACTCAATCAGAATTCCTTTTCCAGTTTCATTAGCATCCCATCATAACTAGTTATATTTAAAAGTCAATTACACCTTTTCTTCTTGGCAAAACACTGAATATAAGAAAAATCATTATGATTTTCTATTTCTGAAACCTAATTAAAAACTAATAACTGTTACCATAATCACCAACAAGCTGCTGTTTCTAATCATTTATTTCTGCTGACTGATTATGGAAGTGCTGTGATGTCATTCAAAGTGTTTTCTTATTTTTGTAATGTTTTGATTTGCTTTCTATTACAAATTATTAATATATTTGGGTTTGGGGAGGTTGATTACTACTGCTCCCACTATTGTAAATGAATAAAATTAAAATTAAATTAAATTTAAAAGTACAAAATCCACATCAAAACTCCCATCTTTGTATTTGATTCTAACCAATGACACACACTGCACAAGGACAGAAGGAGACAGACAACAGCGGGGAAAGCAAACACATTAAAGCAGAAAATGTCTGCATACAAATTGAATGTGCAGGCAGGCAGAAAATTTATTTTTTACAGTCTCCCACGTATTATTCCACACAGTGTAAATAGAAATTGTCTTGGGTTAGAATCTAACTTAGATACTGTGTTGTTTCATTGAGAGTGAACCACATTGTCATTTTCATCAAATGTTCCAACATTTAGTACATCTTCAACAGCCCAGTTTTGTTGTCTGTCAAAAGAGTATTATGCCATGTATGCCAACTACTTAGCCATAGAACCAAATTTACATCTTAATGTTAAAAGTTTCACCTTTCAGATCATTACCATGGTCAACAGCCACTGCTTTTGTCATTTGTCAGATAGGACAGCTATTTTTATTACTACACGGTACATCTACTTACTTTTACTTCTTACAGCTGTGAAAATGTCCACCATTTTCAAGAACCACTGCTTTTGCCACATGTAGCATTTTTGTTTATTGAAATGTTTGCATTTTTGCCCACTAAGTGAACCATATATACATCTGTGAAAATTCTGCCCATTTAATATATTCTCAACAACTACTGTTTCTGTCACATCTCAGAATTTATAGCTATTTTTGTATCTTATGTACAAAAAGTGAACTCTATTTACATTTTATTTATGAAAATTTCTCCTATTAATATATTTTCAACAACCACCATTCCTGTCACATATGAAAAAGGATAGTTTTTCTTCTTTCTTTTTTTGGCTTATAACACATGCATCTTTTGTATAGCAGATGAACCACATTTACATCTATTTGTCACAACTTCCATGTTTCAATACATTCTCAACAGCAACATCTTTTGTCACTTGTCAAAAGAGCAGCCATTTTCGCCTGCTATGACAAGTGCACCTGTCTCTCTCATAAGCACTCACAGTGAACCGGTGAAGTTCTTTTCACCATTTATTAAAAAGACATTAATATTTCTACTCTCTTGGCTCCCAGTGTGCAGTGCCTTTAATGTTTATCTGCAACTAGAAATACGATTCTCTGCATCCTCCAGTGTGTACAGCATATGATAGCCATGTTTTTATATACCTTTCTGCAAAATGTATAAATATGTCTTTGCCATTTGGCTCACGAAAACAAACATTGATATTTTCATTCTTGTAGTAATCACAGCAGTATTTTCGGCTGTTTATCAAGACCATAAAAATGTAATTAGTAATGCTGTAGAAATAATGGTAATAATCCTCTTCATTTTTCTTTGTTCTTTTCTTTCTTTTTTAAGAGTGTTTAAATTAAGAATTAAAAAGTTTAAGATGTATATATAAATATAAAATATTAAATAAACATTTTTTTCTCCATTTTTTATTTATTTTTTATTCTGGTAGTGGAATCTATATTTACTTATTTCTTTAGAAAACCATCGTCTACTGCAATATGCTATATGCATCTTTTTAAATAATTAGTAAAGAGAAAAATAAAATAATTCACATTTCCAGACATCAGTCATCTAAAATTACATATAAAAAACCCAGTTCTGAATATTCATGATGGATAAAAAATATATGTATGTGAAGCAATAAAACATTTAAAAAGATAAAAAGTAAAAATACAAAAAAATAGTTTATTAAATATTAAACCATTTCACACGTGCAATACACGTTCAAAATGTAGAACAAAATGTTAAGCATATAAAACTTATGTGAGTAGTTTGCTGAAACTGTTCACAAGCCATTAATAAACATTCACTGGTTTTATGTGTTTTCAAAGATCTCTTAATAAATAAATAATAACTCTGGCTTTTATGCTGCAGCAAATCACTTGCCAACATGATATGATGAATATTTTGAACAACAACTGAACATTGCTTAATGAACTGTTATTAAGTGCAAGTTAACAATGAATTTTTTATTAACTGTACATGGGTTTTTAAAGACATTAAATATAGGATTCCTCATTTTCAGAAAAAATATCAAAATGAAGAAAAACAAAGTGCCTTGTGAGAAAATGTTTGAAGGAATTTTGGAATTTAGCCATCACTATACCAGACACTGAGTTTCTAAAAAAAAAAAAAAAAAAAATTTTTTTTTGTTCTATCTTGTTTCTTTCTTTTTTTTTTTTTTTTTTTTTTTTGAATTTTAAATGGTGAATTTACTTGTAGAATTGTCATTCTGGTTATGATCATCATAATTATAATCATTATTGCTATCATTACTTTTAATTTCAGTTTCCAGTCTATTTTCAACATATGATATTTATTTTTTTTTTTTTTTTTTTAAATTTAATTTTATCTATTTCTTTTGTTTCATTTTTGGATTCACAAAACAACCATGTCATAATGATTAAGCTTTTTTGCCATGACACTGTAGTTACCCACTCAAATCTGGAGTTAATGGATGCAGAAAGACAAAAAAAAAAAATTCTACTATCTAAAGAATCCTCCAACAATCTTAACGATATCTTGGACAGACAGGATTCTTGTAAAATGTATATATTAAATGTCTGAATGGCTTAAACATAAACTGACATTTCTAGATCCTTGTCTGTAATGATTTGAGACTAACTTTATTTACAGCTTGTTACCTGTCACTGTCTTTTATAAAGGCTAGATCAGGTAAAAATATTGTCAAATGTGTATACTGCTGTAATTCCAGAAAAGAGTGTTGTTGTACTGTTTGTTTGTGTGTTTTTTTTACTTCTTATCATCAGAAATGTCTATCATTTTATATAAATTATGGCAAAATGCATTGTAGCACAACTTAAAATATTCAGATTCTGCATTATGCAGTTGGTTTATAAATTAATTATTTCAGCAGCAGTTTCTGCAAGTCATTACCACAACTTAAAAGAGATTACTTTACATAAGAAATAAACAGTAGACTACTATGGTTACTCTGTCTTCATCACCCTAACAACCAACGACTGCCGAGTTTACTGTAGTATTAACCTTGCAACCTTCTCGCATCTGCTGTGGTATTATTGTGCATAGCTAACGTGGTAATCATATTGGTGTCTTGCAACAATGAGCAGACCAACTGGCCCGAAGCCAGCAGAGCATACAACATTATTATCATCTTCGTCCTGCCTTGGTGTAAACAAAGCCAAATGGCTCATGGGGATTCCTGGAGATAAATTAACTTCTCACTCTTAATAACAAATCAACTATTTATTTTGGCAGAACTTTGGCTCTACATGGCCTGTTTGTTAATAAACATTATAAATGAATGCTGGGCGCTATGAATAATCTGTAATATATTTATTTGTATACATACATCTTTAGAAGAAAGATAGTTGGGAATTTTCTCCAGGAATATACCAGTATTCGTAAGTATATAGAGATTCCATTAATTTAAATTTTGCAATTTTTTATTTTAAAATGTCAGATAATGATAATGATAATGATAATAATAATAACAACAACAACAATAATGATAATAATAATATTATTATTATTATTATTTAACTTATTAAGCATTTTAAATTATGTCACAACAATATTAACATTTTAAATGTTCAAAAATAATGGATGAATATTATATATTAAAATTATAAATTAAAAATTATTTCTGTATTTTTAATAATGCTTGATGACAATTTGATCACTATTGTTATCATTACTCTTTGTATATAATACAGAAGGTATCGTCTTTGATAAATAACAAAGCTTGAGGGTGAACTAAGGAGAACTGATCCTATGGTTCATCACACATCAGTTAAAAGCACCATTATTCAGATTCAGACAATATTTTACTTCAAAGAGCTTTCAAATTAAAACTACATTAACTTCTAAAGCCAACAAAATCATTAACAAATTACTGAAGCAACAGACCAGAATAAAAGATAAATAAATTAAATTAATTCTTTTTAAAAAAACAACAAAAAACCCCCAAGAAACAAATGCAGTTATTCAGACATGTAAATTAACAAACATTTCAAATCAAATAATTTTTATATGCAAAAAATTAAGTCCAATGGCTTTTATTAAGAAATAAATCTTATATGCAAATGAGTGAGGCTGACTGTAAACACAGCCAGTAATGTATGAAGAAAAGGGCGGCTGCAAAGCTGAAAGGTCAACAGACAATACAAAACAACACATCTTGCCAGTGCAGTGCAAATTAAGTAGGGGGGGTGTTCATTTCTTAATAAAAAAAGAAAAAAAAAAAAAAAAAAAAGAATGAAGAAAAGGAAATAAAAAAAATCAGGAAGGACAGAATAGAAGAAGAAGCAATTTTGCACTGGCAGGATGTCATTATTATCAGGCCTTTGAAAAGGTCAGAGCTGCCTGCAAGCCTGCAAGCCTAATTTTCCAACAATAAATGCAGGTGTCTGTGTTTGTGAAGAGCAGTAATAACCAATGTAGACGACGTTATACGATTCATTTACTCTATCTATGTAGTCGTTTATAATGTTTTATCTTTTATGTGTCTATAATTCATAAATATTACATGAGCTCATCTCAGAGATGTTAAGCAGAGGTTATTGTTACATTGGCCTTGTTGGATACAGATATTATGTATATAAAATGACCCATCTAAAATGGGCTAAATGTATTTAAAAAAAATTGTGTCGAGATAATAGAAGAAATTATCTGAAGTAAGAAATGAGGTTTGATGACTTGCTTCACATGAATGATTTTTTTTTTTTTTTTTATGTTCTTTTTCTAAATTTTTTTTTTTTTAACTTATTTATTTATTTAGTTTTCACCTTTTTTTTTTTTTTTTTTTTTTTTTTTCAAAATTCTAAGTCAAAATCTTAGATCATAATATGAAAAAGGATTTTCATATAGTAAATATTTCAGTAAATAAATACATTAATAAATTAATAATGATAATTAATATTATCGTAAGTATCATCATAGTTAGTGTTGGTAACATTTTCATAATGTCATGTGTACTTGTGCACCAAGACCACATGTAATTCACACAAATTATTTACATTATTTTATTATCTTGCACTAATAAAGAATGGTTAATAGGTTTCCAAAATATGCATGTTACTTTATTATTTATTGACTGATCTATTTATTTTTTGCTTCTTAAATATTATTCATTTTTCCTCTGCTTCTTTTTATTTTGCACTTTTTTTTTTTATTTAATTACACTGTGGATTTATTACTTTTTCCTATATTACTTCCTTAAGAATTGATACAAGACATTTTAAAGAATTTTTTTTAAGCTAAAGAATAAATGGTAGTGAGACATTAATATTTGACAGCAACTTTTTTCACATCTTCACAAAGCAACTTATTCATCAATGACATTTTTTCAATTCTCTATTTAGAAACCAAATGTAATTTGAATCAAATCTTAAAAGAAATGCGATTAAAAAAATTAATCATAAAACAAATTATTCCACCTAAATAATGAAATGAACAGATCATCTAAATAATGAAACAAAATAGACAATCCAAAAAGTGATTAAAAACAGATCATCTAAACTGTGATTAAGAGAAGCTTTCTTAGTGAATTCAATTGAATATGACTGAGAACAGTTTCAACAGTGAATTAAAGAGACCATATAAATAGTGATTTTAACCAGTTTTTCAAAATATTAAATCTCAGTTTGTAAATTAAATCAGACAATTTAAATAGCGAAGTGAAAAGGACCATCTAAATAATGAATGAGAACAGAACTGACACCCATCTCCTTTTTATTCCTCTCACATCCAGCATGACCACAAGATGGTTTGCTGCTTGTTCCCCACACATACCTGTCCACTCCCACCTTTTCACTGAAGTGCGCCTACTCAACTAACAGGTCCTCTCCGGTTACACCAGTGAGAATAGAATTCCACCCATATGGCCACAGAATGGCGGCAGCTTTCTTTGTGAGGTTTGTTTTCAATAAAGACCCGTTCATTAAGAGGAGTTTTTATTTAGCAGCCATCCCTTGGCGGCCTCAGGCACTTTCTCCAGTGGTGTAAGATGTTTTCTGTACCAGCTGTTATTTAGATTCTCCAGCCAGCCAGTGCTCGAAGGAATTGCTTTTGAACACAGCAGTGTGAGATAGGTGTGCCTGTTTCCGAAGTAAACTTAAAAAGAAAATACAAACTGTAGCTTACAGCACAGCCTCCCATACATTTAATGCAATTGTAAACCTGAATAGTCATGTAGCTTGTCATTTCTGTCACATACACTGTAACGAGATACTATTTAATCTCCACTGTGACAAACTCTGGATGAGTTTTAATTCTCTGTTTATTTAATGTGAAAAGAAGGTCCTGTCAGTCTGCTTAATTTAATATGAAGTACCAGTTTTATTACTGTGAACTCTGAGTTAAAAATTTGTATTCTTTATTTTGTTCCTTTTTTCTTATGTGATACACAAATGATTGCAGAAATGTAAAAGGTATGATCATGTGGCTGTGCTTCTTTTTCTTTTTTCAGTTACTACTGCTGCTGCTGCTACTGCTACTACTTCTACTACTACTACTACTACTACTACTACTACTACTACTACTACTACTAATAATAATAATAATAATGATAATGATAATGATAATGATGAAAAATAATTACCACTGAACAGGACTCATACCATAATATCTGATCTACCATAGTCTACAGAAACTACAGACAGACAGACAGATGATAAAGTAGTTATTGTTTTGTTAGTAGTAATAATAATAATAATAATAATAATAATAATATTAACAACACCAATAATAATCAAAATACTAACAAAACATAAAACAGAAATAAAATCCAATTGAAATAAATGATAAAAAGATCTGACTGTAAACATTAAAGCTTAATCATTACATCATCAATCATTCTACAAATGAAAGGTGTGTACTGGCCTGAGGGAAATAAGTAACGAAATACAGTACTATTTTTAATGTCTTTATTTTAATAATTTAAATAGATTTATTTGTGTTTCTGCCATTTTAATTTATTAATTCAGTGTTTGTTTATTTTATTATTAGTAGTATTATTATTTAAATTTCAATTTTATTTTAATTGTTATTATTACAGATTTAAAAAAAATAAACAAATGATAGATTATATAACTGATCTGAGGAGACTGGGTTAAGAAATAATGTAAATTATCTCATATTTGTATCTTCAGAATATTAGCTGATTTTATATATCTATATACTGTTAATGCCACAATTATTTAACCTTTCCTATCAGTGATGAAGCTGCTATGGGTAAATTATGTGATGTTCAGTACTTCAATAATGCAAATGTTTTGATAGGGTATTAATGTCAGTGGATGAGAAAAAAAAATTGATACAACAATGGTCTTAAAATGACAGATAAGTAATACATCTGCACATCTCGGGTTAAGTCATATAATTTATCTAATATCATTATTTTCATAATACACATGTTTTGGTTTTGTTTTTTGTTTGTTTCTTGTTCATTCTTTATTTTTTTTTTCTTTATCTCAGTTAATCTTATTTTGTCATCAACTGAAATTAATTTCTAACTGCAATCAATACAGCAGTAAATTACTTCCAGTGATCTAAATTTACATATAAAAAAAATAATAATAACAAAAAGGAAATAAAAATTAAAAAAAACAACTGAACATGCAAATTCTGTGATTCTATCACTAGCAACCTGCACTGAAAACAAAGCCATAAGCAAACAATCTCTTGCCGCTAATATAATATCTCTAAACACTGAATCCGCTCTTGACAAGATTAACATCTCTGAAAGCCTGCACCGATTTCATTTCATCATTCTGTGTACGTTTTCTCAATATTGCCTGAATGCAGCTCAGCGCTATGGATTTATTGATTGCTGTGGCCAAATTAACCACATCTCCAAAGTCCCATACATAAGAGAGATGAAACAAGACAAGAGCTGAACGGGTTGGCATTCCGCAGTGAACAGTTTGTGATGGTCTGACAGCACACACACAATGACTCGACTTGACAAATTACCTTCACAGTGATAACAAAGCTTTTCAACATGTAGAGGTGTTTTGACTGACTAGTGCCAACAGATATACATGTATAACTGTGTCGGTGTAGCTGTGTGTGTAAGAGTGTATGTATATAGGTGTGTGTGTGTGTGTGTGTGTGTGTGTGTGTGTGTGTGTGTTTGTTGCCCGTTTCTGCCATCAGTTATTTTGTATTTTGTGTCTATATATGTGTATGTAAGAGTGTATTTGCAAACAGGTAGGAGTAGGTATAGGTATAGGTGTAGGTGTGAGTAGGTGTAGGTGTGTGTAGGTGTGTAGGTGTGTGTGTGTGTAGGTGTGTAGGTGTGTGTGTGTGTATGTGTGTGTGTGTGTGTGTGTGTGTGTGTGTGTGTGATCAGTTGTAGTTCATAGTTAGAGCAGTGGTATGTATATATTTCTTAAGGCAGTTGTTTAATCATTTTCATTCAAGCCTGCTGCATCAATCTCAAGTGCGCATGCACACACAGAGACTCACCTGCACACATACATATAGGTAATATGCATAAAACATCAACAAAAATAAGAAATTTGAAGAGAAAAAAATCAATAAAAGCAAGTTTGCTGACATTAGCAGCTGTGGAACAAATTACACAGTATTTAAAACCAAAAATTTAACAAGGTAATTAACAGTTTTTAAATAAAATATTAAAATTAAAAATTCTTTGTTATGCTACTGTTTTAACAGATATGTTAAAATCAACTTAAAAAAAAAAAAAAAAAAAAAAATTATTAAGGTGACTGAACATTTCCAAACTAAATTTGACAATTTGTTACCAATTATTTGCAATACACTTTAACCTTCCTGTACTTAAGTTTACTCAAGCACAAACAATAAGACAGCAACTAGCTGCCACAGGTCCCTCAAGTCTGAAACCTAATACAATGAAAAATATTTAAAAGCTTACAATTTGTGAGATATTTTAACAGAAACCTGTCAATGCCATGAAGTGGTAACAAAAGCAATACTTGCAGTATTGATAAAACAAAAAAAAAAAAAAAAAAAAAAAATTCACAAATATTTTCCCCCTGCATATATTACAGTTACTGATTAGCCTTGTTGAATAACAACTGTATACATATCCAGCTCTTTCGTTTATACAACTAAACTAAGCGAGCTGTTATTGCAACAGGTATTTACATTATCTAGAAGTGTCATTACCCCAGCAACATAGTCCACGCAACAGAAACATTCACTAGTGGTTCGCGTTTTCAAAGGTTTACTGCATAACTGTAAATAGCTAGCACTCTGACCTGCCTATAGCCGTTAACATTGCAGGGGTCGTCTCAAAAAACTGGAGATTACACAGGAAAATGTCAAAGCCCAAAGGTAGAGGGGTCAACACTGATATGCTGGAAGTGAAGATAATAAAGCTTAATTTAACACCTACAAGATTGGTGCTGATAAAAGATCAAGCCCCTGGATTAACATGCACGAGAGATTACCTAAATTTAGCAGACACCTGAGTTAAAACAGCCATTTAGTATTCATTCTATAAAGTTATTTTAATCAGGCAAAGACCTGCATTAGTAAAGCTGATTTAAATAATGCTATTGAAGATATAGAAAGGAATAAATAAATATCTTAGACTGAGATTGGAGTGACTGTAAGAGAAAATTAATACAGCTAGGCTTATTTTTATGTTTTTCTCTTTATTTTGATTGATTATGTATTACTTTTTCTCTAATTTTATTACATTAATGTAAAAACTATATATATATATATAACAATAATAATAAAACAAAATTAAAATCAGCTTATTATGAAATACTCAATTCAAAAATATATAAAGAATAAAGAAAAAAAAATTCAGACTATTACTTGTGAATATTTCAACACATTATTATTGTCATGACAAATGAAGCCAATGATTATTTAATTAACTGTAATAACAAAAAATATACCCAGTTAATTTTATGTTTAATTAGAACCCCATGATGCTATTAATAAATAAAAGAGCTTAACAATTTTATCAGATACATGATAGCTGATAACATAAATATCAAGCCTATGAAAAACTTGTGTAAACAAATAAAATACACATTTAACTCATGTTTGTATGTTTAACTAAAAATACATTTAATAACTGATATAAGTGTATTTAATACATATAAATTCGTTTAATTTAATATCATTTACCGATGTAACTAAATGTAACTGATGTCTATCAGAACTAATCATTTCCTTTTTAGACAATACAAGGTCATGTATACAGCCTTAACTAAAGGGTCTATTGTGTATTCAGCAGGTTTACATGTATGTCTGTACACAGGTTGTATTGACAGGTTTTGTAAAAAAATTCAACTTCACTGTTATGGCTATACAAGTATATACATACATTATGTACCTATTTATATAAACAGGCATACAAATAATACATATACATACATACATACATACATGTTTACATTATATTACACACACACACACACACACACACAGAGAGAGAAAGAGAAAAACCAAAAAACAGTACATAACATACATATTACTACAAATAAAGACCCATACCACTGAAAGATATAAACACACACATCACACACACACACACACACACACACACACACACACACTAAACTGAATTATCTGGAGTTTTTTGTCTAGACAGTTTAATCCCTCTGACAATATTGTTAATCTGACCAGCAATGAAAACATTTATAATTTGACCACTACCGACATTGTGAAGATTTTTCTTTTTACCAATGCCTGTCTATTTTCTAATTTATCATATTACTACTAGCAACCATTCTCGGTTAAAATGAACACTGTTGTTTCTGATTGTGTGTTAGCGATGGCAAGCGGAAATACTTTGTTGATTCCCATGATTGCTCTGCTTTCAGACATGACAGCACTGATGTGACCTTTATACATAGGTGAAAGCTTTTTTTTTGTTGCTGATGCCATCAGATTTTTGTATTAGTAATCAGAAGATGAACATGTACATACATAAAAACAGGTGTGTAAGCAAATTTTGTTGTTGTTTATAGAAACGTGTTTTTATCTGTAATGCCTGTTATGAATGTTTAATAAAATACAAGTTTCAGATTTGCACATCACTTGCTGTTAATTACAATATTTTGAATGTAGTGTTTCTGATGGTTGAAACATTCTAAGATATGGATAAGAAAAAAAGAAGTTATGTTTATATGTATAAATCTTAACCCTATGAATTAAACAATATAAATTAAAGTAGATAACAGTAACAAAATAAAAAATAGAAACTTTTTTTTTTTTTTTAATATTACAATGACAATAAATAAAAAAAAAAAATAAAAAAATAAATAAATAAATAAATAAAAGATAAAAATCTATTTTAACATCTGTAAATAAAACCTAATCTGTTCAGACACTGTCCTAGGTCTCTGAGATCTCTGATCACAGCTGATCAATATTTCAAACAATTCACACAAAAGTATTAAGAGGCATGTGTTACAAAATACTCAGAACATAACACTGCTGTGAGTGTCACTTACAGCCAGTGTGTTTAACTTTTCTCCTTGACAGTTCAAGTCACATTCCACACAAGAAACTCCAGGTAACCTGATATTCCACATGGCATAATGTTCTCTGTCAGACAAATATGTAGCCATGAAAAAGATTAGAAATGTCTAATAATGTCATTTTTAGCTATCAGCATTCCATCAGTGTAATTGGGTATAAAGAAAATGTATGTCCTGCGAAAGTCTATTGACACCTAATACAAGTATATATGTATTTTGTTTCATTGCACATTATTACGATTTGAGATCACAGGAAAGAATATAATAAAAACTTTAATAATCAGAGTAAAGCAAAAAATAAAATAAAATAAAGGAAAATACTAAAATGAATAAGAAAGTTTATAGTAACAATTCTTAAATTGATTTTTTAAATATAAATACTAAGAGAAACTGTGAGAAAAACAGACAAAGACCAATTTTTTGTGTGTGTGTGTGTGTGTGTGTGTGTGTGTGTGTGTGTGTGTGTGTGTGCATGCATGAGTGTACATGTGCATATGTGTTTTATATTAACACATTCAAATAAATTAGATCTTTAAAAAAAAAAAAAAAAAAAAAAAATACTAGATAGATATAACACATGTTTCTGTATGGTTGAGATAAGATTGGGTTTCAGCTCAGCATCTACATGTCTGGGGTATGATGGATTGCAGCTCCGATACTCTAGTGTATTTCATGTTTCACAACTGGTTACCAAAGGCCATATTATGTGATTTCATGCTTATGAAAAGATGGAACATAAAAGATCTCTTTATTCTAACACTGCCTCTGAAGACTTAACATCAAATAACAAATATTCTACATCCAGCAGATCCTGATAAAAAATTAATGGACATGCTCTACACCACTATTATCAAACAAAACAAACTGTATGCATGACCGCCCGTGTTTCTGTTGATTTCTGTTCATGCAATGACAGAGTTTGCTACAACGCGAATGACAGTTGATATTTAATTACCCTGCATGTTATTCTTAGCCTGCTATACAGAGATCATATCAGGAAAAGTGATCTTCATCTGCAACTACCTCGGGACATCTACAACAGGATGTATCACTAGCGTAAGTGGTTCAATTTGATTAGATATTTTCCTGCGAAGCTAATATTCCAATAAAATACCAAGTATAAAGTCATAAGCAAAAATTTTCTGGCCCAGTGTGGGTCATTTGACATAGACATTAAGCAATATCTTACAGAGCGATCCACATTTCAATCACTGTGCAGTAGTCACCAAAGGCACCAATGGCCGTAAAACAAACAAAAATCAGTTGATTATATTTCTGTCACACAAATAATACATGTAATGTTATATGCTAGACTGTTATTACAATATATATAAAAAAAATAATTCCTTCCAAATTCCTTCCATATTTCTTCCAGATTTCTTCACATGATAAATTTTAACAAATAACAAAAAAAAAAAAAAAAAAAAAAAAAAAAAATGCAAAAAAGTGTATGGTTTTAAATGTAAGCTGTTTTCATTGTTTTTAAAAAAAAAATAAAAAAACATTGTACCTTCATGTATGTGCATGCACATGTGTATATGTTGTGTGTGTATGCATGTATGCGTGAGAGAGAAACAAAATAGAATAAAGGAGAAAGAGAAAGAGATGAGGAGACAAAGAGAGAGTACATCAACCAACTGAACTATTCATTAAATGCAGCTGACAAAATCTCCCACATAAAATTATCTTCTGTAATAAAAAGAGCATTTCAGAAATAATTACATGGATGGAATGGCATGACCAGATTTTAATCCACATTAGCTATTGTTATTTTATTTTACAGGGTTTTTTGAGAGGACTGGATACTGACAAAATGTGGTTTGTACACAAAATGGTGCAACTGAAAATTCAGTTAAATAATTTGGTGTTGTATGCATTAAAGCAGCTATATTCCATATTCCATTTTAGTAATCAATTTATAAATTAAAAAAAATAATAATAATAATAATAATTAAAAAACAAACAGATATTTAAAAAAATAGTAATAAAAAAATAAAAATAAAAAATAAAAATATACAAAGAAAACCCAAAACATTGCAATCTCCACATGCTGTTGCCATAAAAATAGAAAAAGACAAAGTGACAATGTTTGTTCCAATGTATGACTAATAAATCTGTGAATATCTATATCATAATTATGCACATGTCGGTAACATGTATGCATGCACACACCAGTCTTTGTGTCTTAATGTATCGGTCTACATTTGTGTATTTTTACACAAAGTGATTATTTACTGACAGAGACCCTATTTAAAGCTTATAGTAACTTTGAACCTGTTGAAAATCATGTTTTTCTGTTTCTCCAGCTTAGTGTACAAGTGACAAGTTATTCAAATGGACAACAGTGTATTATGAGTCACTCTCCAGGCACAGTTCACTGGCTTAGTGTTAGGAAACACAAAGACACACACTGTTCACTGAACATACAATTAACTCTACAAGTAATATTTCCAATGTACACATGCATGTCATTTGGTAAACTGATACCTTAGAAGATTAATATGTTTTTATTCAAAAATATAGATTTTTATCTGTTACATATTTGACAATTCATAAAAAGATAATATCAAAATCTTTTGAATTCCATTTCTTCTTATACCTATAGACAAACACATACAATGATGGATTTTTGACAAATTCTTTACACACACCACTAATTCAATTTAAGTTTTTAAAAAGGCATACTAAATTAATTGTTTAGACTATTCAATCTAAATGTTTCAACAGTGTTGTATGCAGGACTGTAATGAAACTAGTTTTGTAGTTTTATCAATAATCCTAATTTTTCTGGCATGAATAATAATAATAATAATAATAATAATAATAATAATCATCATCATCACCACATCATCATCATCATTCTTTGTTCGTCTATCAGTCTGTTTGCAGTTTCTGTAGGCTATGTTAGATCAGCACTTGATATTGATATCCCTACAAGAAATTTTTTGGCAATGTCACACTTCATTTAAAGCTTCAAGTGGCAATAAAACATGTTTCTATAGCAACACAAAAATCTGCAACCACTTCTAAAACCATCTGTCAAGTAATTCCCCATCCATATATCACAGAACCTTCCCCTTTCACTTTCAACACCACCCAGATATTACCCTACACTGTTTCATTACTGGTATTTGGCATTTCAACAGTGTTTCATCTTATAAACCAAATCTATAGCAAGCTGTTGTTGTTTTTTTTTTTCTAATTTTAATGTTTAAAATTATTTATTTCACTTCATTTCATTTTATTTCATTTAATTTTTCTCTAACACAGAGAGCAGTTTAGATAAAAATAGATATTTATTTAATAATTAGTCATTTCTCTATTTGTATTTATCTACATCCAGACAGTTATCACAAAAAAAAATAATAATAATAATAAAAAAAAATCATCAAAAGGATTTACATGGATTTGCCTTATAAAGCCCTTCAGGGTAAGAATAGAAAAAAAAGGTACAATTCTTTCATCTGACTGCACAGCATATGAATTTTTTTACCATGGCAACAACAACTTAGTGTTTATGGTTAATATACATGAATTATTACAGACTTCTTTTCTGTGAATTCTCAAACTATTTTATAAAGGACTACAAATACAGGAATAGTGCCAAAGGGAATGAAAAGAAAAATTATCATAAATATAATAACCTATTTTAAGGTAATCTTAACAGTGGTCACATGATTAGTATATAAAAGGCTTTGGAACATGCTTTCCTAATTCCATAAGTGATCCATTCCACTTACGGGAAATGTAAGAGATTCAAAAGGTTTGCCTATTAAGATGCATATATAGACAGGAATTAAAAAAAAAAATTGCTAAATGTAATACAAACTGCATCATCAAACTGTATTTTCTTTTTTTTCAACTTAGAAATAAAAAATAAAAACAAAATAAAACAAAACAAACAAAATTTTTTTTTTACACAATGACACAAAAGACAATGATTGGATTTTTATTATGCCAGAAATTCTGAGTATTTTGGATTCATTAATTAAAGACTAAAGAAAATATTTATGTAAGCTCTTCTATTTTTTTTTTTTTTCTTTAATTTTTTAAACAAGAAAAATATGCAGTGACTAGCAATACTGATAGATGGAATCTCATTAATACAAATACACATTCAGAGCCAACTTCTATTAACTTCAGTGACATCTGAAAACATCTGGTTTGCTCCATGCATTTTATTTCCCTGGTTTCCATTATTTTATTGCAGCAAAATGAAGGAAAAAACCAAATGATCCACTTGACATGGTAATCAGAAAAACTAAACAAACTATCTGATATTATAACCATTTGATATTAAACCAAGAAACTGTAAACAATCCAAAACTGGAAACAGGAACTTATCATCACAAAAACATAGCAACTGTACTACAATAAGATAAAAAACTACTTTTTAACCATCTCATTTTACAACAATAATTTATTAGTATAGTAAGTAAAAATAATAATAATAATAATAAATAATAAAAAATGAGTTTTAAATTATAAGTCAGAAAGCAAAACCTATTTGACACTGAAACAACGTGGTCATATTATCACATAAATAAATAAATAAATAAATACTGAAAAACTATGACCACATATACACCATTTATTAAAACCTAATTACCTATCCAGTATGACCATGGTGTAATATTTATAATTTTAAAAAAAACTAAAAAAAATCTATCCAGTAGAAATATGATATCACAACCTGCACAAAACAAAGTAAATAATTTAATGCTATAGATGTATTATCCCATAACTGATATAAATTAACTCATCTAATTTGATATTACTAACAACTAAATAAACACAACGCACCCCTTGACTCAAACATTTTTTTTTTTTAAATTATCAAAAAAGCCTCATCTGACACGATGCTACACATATAAAAATCAAACTGTCTGATAACTTTTCTACTCACTGTATGATAAGAGAAAATCTATACACATTCTCTCAGTGACAACAGCAGTTGTTTCATATTCCACAATCAATATGCACGGTTAAGAACCATAAAGCAGCATTATAGTAAAATATCGCAAACCATCTGCATAATAAAAGGTAACATTATAAACTTTTAACAAATAAATCTACCAATTCAAGTATTACGTTATGGATTTTTCTTTAACAATTTAAGATTCTGCTCTACTGGTGTAACTGGATCCTCTCGTGGGGATGTTGCAGCTAAACAGTCAGATCCTCTTTATGTTAATCAGACAGATTTAAACTATCGCTTTTGTGGAACATGATACCTGATGGTAGGACAATCTTTATGCCATAAATACAAAAAATAACTCCATTTAATGTAATCAAATACAAGTATTAAACTATTTTAAAAATTAAAAAGCAATAAACTAAAATTTACTGTAAATAATGATGAAACAAAACACCAAAATATATATTTTTTTAAATTGTTGATTTAACAATGAAATTAAAATTAAAATAATAATTAAATTGCAGCACTAAAATAGGAAATCCCAAAAGAATGGTTTTTTAAAAAAAATACATTAATAACAGAATTGATAAGCTCACAAATATAAAATGTTTGATCATCTTTACTTTAAAAACCAAAAAAAAAAAAATATATTAAAAAAAAAAACAACAACAAAAAAAACAACCTTATTTCTCATGAAGCAGCCAATAAAACTTTCATAAATTTTACCATTATCATCATCATCATCATCATGGATTCCATTTAGCTAACATCACCATTTTACCATCAAAACAATAAAAGCCAGACTTTTCATAAACCACTCATTTTTTTTAAGACCCTCATCAGCAATGTATCCTTTAATCAAATCCATGAAAATCCTGTCCTTCAAAGATTGGGGGGGGGGTCAAAAAATCCCACCTAGATTTGTATAAACGTATACATTTACAATTTGTTTCTTCCTATACATCACATTTCACGCAGCAAGTAGGCGTAATATTTGTGATAGCAATTTAAACAAGCTGTGTTATTCAGTGAACCAAGATAATTCTTCTATTCAGTGGCCGTTGTTGAAGTCTGTGCTGTGCACTGACACTTGTCTAAATCAAGACAAGCTATAAGCCACTCTACTTCAAAGAGTTTCTGTAAACACTCTCTTTATGAGGCTGTAAACATAGATCCAATCACGTTCTGCTGCGTCTAGGTAATTCCAAACAGTACAATGGTTAACTTTTCAAACTGGATAAAGTATTACAGATCTGTGTTTAGAATTGGATAACATGTTATAAATGTGTGTTTGTTTAAATGAGATTTTACTGTCCTTTTGTTTCAATACAGACATATGTTAAAGTCTTCAGGGAGATGCAGAATATGAGAAAGAGGTAAAAAGAAAGAGACAAAGACAGAGAAAAGAAGGAGATATTGATACTTTCATACATACAAACATGAATAAAACATTTGCTGATATAAATAAAACAAGAACATCCATCAGTGCAATGTACAAACTTGAGAAACCTATGTATGTTTGGAATCCATAGTTAATATAAACACATATATATTAATGAAATAATGACAGATTCATATATATACATAAACAAAGTGAGATGACAAGCAAAAGTGAAATGAAAACATAATTTTTTTTTTTTTTTTCATTGTTCTTCATAAGCTATTACATAAAAAGACCAAAAATAAAATAAAGTTTTCAAATAATAAGTACAAGAATAACATTTTTAAATTCATTTCACATTCTTAATCCCTCCATCCTCCTCTTAAAACATTCATTGTCCTAATGCATCTTGCAAAAAAGTAAGCAGCAAATGAATAATATCCATAGCAGCTAATGTTCATCAAGATACAGCAGTGATAATCATAAAGACATTTCCTTTACATCATTTCCTTTATAACCCACATTGTCAAGCTTCCTCTAGGCTAACATACTAAAGTGGACACAGTATTAGACCATTACATACGGTAATCTAATCGACAAGGCAGATTACTTTGGCTCATGCCATTTTGAGATTCCTTTCAGTCAGTTGTTACTGAGGCAGAATATTTGCTTAGATGAAAACTGACAAATTTCTTCTGTTAGATGACAAGATTGCCATTGTAACAGTATGGATTGTAAATGAGATGGCATGAGTGGTGTGCAAATTTAGCTATGGAAAAAGAACTAAATAAGATATTGTGATACATTTTTAAAGATATGTATATTTAATAATATGACAACTTTCAAGATTGGTGTGGTTATGCTAATATAACCTATTTTCAATTGTGTTATACTGGTACTTTATTTGGGATTAAACATAAAAACATGGTTTGATAAGATTTTTTTTTTTTTTTTTTTTTTTTGAATTTATAGTGGAAGATTGCATTTATTTTTATTTACAAGTTTATCTTAAAATGGTCATTCTTTAATAATCCATTTTCAAAAATCATAATAACAAAATGTATATTTTTATATAAAATATAGTAGCCAAAGAAAATTGGAGTGACACTTCTGACTGTTAAAACCTTTTAAACTGATTTACATTGAAAATAACAGTCTCCCCCATATCATGTGATAATAATACAAAACCATTAAAATTAAATAAATATTTCTTTCATTCTAATTTTTTAATGGCATCCACACATTGAAGAAATGGTAATGAAAAGAAACACCAAAGAGGCTTGATCCTAAACTCCGTCATTTCTTAATCTAGTATTTAGCCACTGGGCTATAAATGTATCCTATATTTAATGTAATTTAGTAATGAAATACTTTATTTTCAAATGATATTTATTAATAGTGACTCATAATTAAATACATGTATATATTTAATTAGCATCTGTTCTCATTAAAAATATTTTCAATTTTATAAATAATTTAGTTTATTGGTTGCTAAATATTTGATCAAGAAATTCTCAATTAACTCCACTGCACTTTTGACTCACATGCATATTGGCTTAAAGCAACATTTTTACCTAGGACTGATCCAACTGACCAAAATAAACATTGGCTAACTTTGTGCACAATATGAATGTAATGGGCCCCAATTCCAGCCCTCATGATTATAAATCTGAGTGTTAAAACTGTGGCAGTTGGGAAAATAGCCAGTGGAGCAGATGAAATTAGGAAAACATTAATATTCCCAACTGAGCATTAACCCATGCATAAACCTATCACCATGCAACATCGTCTTAATGACTGGGCTCCTTTACAATCTGCTCACATAATGCAGTTTCTCAAAGAAATCGTAATAACCTCTAAGGTCATATATGTGACAGCAGTCTCATTGTTTAATAGAATTATGCACACAACAGATCTAAACTGGCAACTCATAAAGTGAAACAAAACACCAAGTGAAGCCAAGACAAATTTAATCAATACTCGAGTGATAAGTAACAGCAAGTGTGATTGCTTCAAGCAGATACCAAGAGCGGCCAATTCAGAAGTCTACAGCCGCCACCAAGCACTTGAGATCAATAGAGCCGCAATAAACAGTATTCTATCTTTCACTATAAATCACTATGGCTTGGAAAATAGCTTCTCTCCATTACATTTAAATCAAATGGTTAATTTTACCTTTGTCGATCGTTACTTTCTTTATTACCTACTTGCTGAAATACGCATTTTGTGGTTGCGTGCAAAACGGTGTGCAGACACAGTTGTAGTCACAACAAAATGTGAAAGCACTGTAAAAATTAATGGATAGGTGGTTGAACAAACAGAAACGTTTTTAGCAATATAAATAAACTAAAAAGAAAAAATGAAAAAAATAATCCTACCAAACACCCTAATTATCTCAGTTTTTATTACCTCATTATTATTATTATTTTATTATTATTACTAAATAATTACTTAATTAAAATATAATCCTATATTTCTTTAAATTCATTGTTTTATCATTGAAAATATTTAATTTAACAAATTTCATTTACTGCAAAAGCCTAGGTATTAAAATATTGGTTACTTGGTTAGAATAACTAAATTTAAAAAAAAAAAAAAAAAAAAAAAAAAAAGAAAAAAAAAGAGGGAAAAAATCGAAAAAATTAAAACTATATCAGTAAAAAAATAAATAAGCAAATAAAACCATTGTGGTTAATAAAGAGAAAACAAAAAAAAAAAAAAAAAAAAAATGATATTTTTCTTTACAGCAAGTCCCATAAATAAAACCAGTGTAGTTAATATAAAGAAAAAAAAAATAATCATTTCCACTTTTCTTTGCTGCAGAATCTCTACCAGAATTATAAAGATCAGCTTATAGCCAAGAGCACTCAATGTTTATGCCAAGTATCAAATGATTTTGTTTCCTCATAACATACATCAGGAATTCTGCAAATATTAGTGTCAAACTACTGCCAGCTGACATATTAATCAGATCAGTCTGTGGCTCAGAGGTTAGCGATATTGTCTGAAGTATCATCAGTAACTGGATCAATCCTTCTCAGAGCCTAACCGAGTTATTTCACATTCCTGTCAGTGGCCTATAAAATAGTTTATCATAGACCATGATAAGTCCTGTCTTGTTTACAGAAAGATGCATATAAAAATTTTCAAAATCCTAATTAATAAGACTAAGGTACAAATTTACCATATATTCATCTTTTTATATATATTAATATTTAATAAACACAGGCTGAGGATCCCTTATGCAAAATTCCAAAATCCCAAATTTACCAAAATTATTTTTTTTTAAATATTTTTTATGAGCATTCAAGATAGTGTAATCTTACAGTTTTAATTATGTAATAACATAAAGAAATGTGATTTCATTAATAAGAATTATTAAACATTTTGTATAAAAAAAATATCTGCCAACAGTCTGTATAAGCTTCACATAAAATATAAATAGATTTTATATTCAGACCTAGGGTCTCTCCTTATGTTCCAAAATCCAATAACACAAATTTCAGGTAAGGCACCTTGAACTTGCATTAACTATTAAAATGTTGAGATACCATTAATTTGTCAGTTTATTTAGGCTTACTAATGTAAATCTGATATATTAAACCAAGGCAATAACAATATTTGATCAAATTACATGGTATTTTCTAATGGCATTGATTGAAATGAAGAAAGCAAAAAGAACATTGCACCAGTGCTAATCAATGTGTCACCACTTCCCTGAAAACAAATATTTTTTATCAAATCTTATTTTGTAAACTTCTGTTTCAATTGATTGCATGCTGTGATGAGCAATCTTGACTGCACTGGTTAACAGGTTAATATGGATTTCTGACTTTTATTTATGCTTAACTGTTTGTTAAGCCATCCATCTATGATTAATTTTTCAGAATAAATAATGATGAACAAAACTCATTTAACAAAAATTAACAAAACTGAAAGTTGATGATGGTGAAGTGTATTATGTTTATTTATTTATTTATTTATGTTTGTTAGTTTATTTAATTAATGATCAACTGTTTGGCACTATTTATTTCCATTACTAGCTAATTTCACCAAAAAATAAAAGAAGTAAAATAAAAGAAACTAATAAATTATATTTGGCTCAACCTACTCAAAAGAAATATTTATTAGTTTTCATCAACAAAAAAAAAAAAGAAATAATTAAAAAACAATCTTAAAAAACAACATTTTTTTGTTTTTTTGAAAGGACTGCTATTACCACTATTACCACTACTACTATCACTATTACTACTACTACTATAATAATAATAATAATAATAATAATAATAATAATAATAATAATAATAATAATAATAAAAATCAATCTTAAATACATTAAAATAAAGTATTAAAAAAGACATAAAATATGTGACGCTCAAGTTATTGATCACGCCCAGTTCTTCCCCATCGTCTGAACAAACAAAATTTTTAATTATTTATTTTTGTTCATTTTCCTTTGAGGATTCATCTATGAAAGACTGCTGCTGTAACAAGTTTGGAGATGAATTTCTTCTCCCTTGTCTCACATTCACATCCACCGTTACAATAGCTTAACACAGCAGCAATTGCCCGAGGAACGATTAGTCACAACATTAGTTTTCTATGAGATGTTTTTTGGGGTTGTTGTTGTTATTTTTTTGTCCTTTCCAATCAGAGCTGTATTGAATATAGTTACAGTTGTTGTTGTTGTTGGAAGATGTACATGAATGTTATGAAAATATTTTTTCAACAACATGTGGCAAAGTTTCATTATTTACGAAAGTGTTGGAGGTTTTTTTTTACTGCTCTCTCTCAACTTTTATGTTCTGAAGCATTGTGTTCAGAATATATAATAACTTTTATCTCTAAATAAAAAAAATTAAAAAAATTAATTTACAGCTTTATGTTTTATTTTTATCTTTTATTCTTTTTATTTTGTTTTTATTTTATATTTAATGATAGTCATTATTATTTATTACTTCTATAAATTTTCTCTTTAATCTTTTTGTTTGTTGTTCTTTTGGGGTTTTGTATTTGGTTTTTAGGTGGAGGGTGTTTGTTGCATTTTTTTTAATTTTTTTAAACTTACTCATTTTCTCTTTATTATTTTTCCAGACAAACTATTTTTTTAATTATTATTTCCCTTATGTATTTTACCCTTGTAAATTAAAAACAATATCAATCAATAATAAATACAATCAGCTTGAAATAATCCTTCGAAAACATCTTCCCACTGAGAAGCCATGCTATGTAACAATTTCCTTTTTACCAACTGAAACCTAGAGAATCTGTTGCCAGCTCTTTTGCCATTTATTTGTGAATAACATCAGACTGTCAAATCTCGTATGAGTGATTTGGCATTTTGCTTTCCTCTAGTTTCTTCTTTAAGTACAGTATTGATCTTTGAAAAGAGTTCCACAGCCAATGAGGCCCCTGAGGTGCCAAAGTGTCTTAATAATGCATGGAATTGCCACTCGGATGGTCTTTAGTTTGCTACAGAAAATGGCCATCTTTCTTTATATGATTTTTTTTGTAACCTTCTACTCTCTGTTTGACACAAAGGGTCTGATTAAGCTAATCTGTTTTTAATCAAAAGGGTGTCTTTTTCAAAACAGAATGACCATAGCCATTTGTTTCCTGCAAGACCTAATAGTTTATTTATAATGTCAGTGTTAGCAGTAAATTTTGCTGTGATTTTGTCCACCCTTTATCTTCTTTTTTTCTTTCATTTTTCTTATCATTATTCTTTCTTTTTTTTAAATTGCTCTTATTATGCCCACCCCTTCTTTTGTCACATTTATTTTACAAAATATTAAATTAAAAACTCCAGTTTATACATCTAACAATATCTAAATGATCTTGCAGAATTAGCCCATAGGCACGAATTAATGTATAAATTAATTAATATTTAATGACTAGGAAAACTTTAAAATCAGGCTGACTAATGAATGTCATGACATACAGCATCATATTTAAACAAAATTTAAGTCACACTGAAAGAGGGGAAAAAAAAAGTTAAAATTGGAATAAATATTAAAATTATCAATTCATATTAAAATTATAAGACAGTCAAATAATAAGTCTTCTCTGATTTGTTTTAGATGGCTCTCTTTCCAAGCACACATTACATTCAATCAGTGCTCACATGTAACACTGTGTTCTTTCAGAATAAATGAACAAAATAAGCTTTCAGGAAATTTTGTATCATATAACAGACATTATACTATAAAACAAGTGTTTTTGTCAATGGTACTTATCTGAACAAATTTTAATTTTTTTTTATTTTAAATTACAATGCCTGACTCAACACTATATCATATCAACTTTTTATTATGAGTCACTCTGAGTTCAATGTGTATTAATTACTGGCACTTATATTTTGCAACAAAAGTCACAACTCTTCTCTGTTTTACATAAGATGACTAATTTTTGAAGACAGTTCTTGAAATATTTATTATGTTGGGGATGGTCGTTTTTTGTTGTTCTTGTTTGTTTCTCTGCCTGTTAATGTCTAACATTTTACCATATAAAAAAATAAATAAAATATCCATGAATTAAAAACACAAAGAAGAAAAAATACTTTAACATCCTTTTACATTTAAAAATACTGAAAATATCTTTTTAATAAAAAATTTGTTTGTCATACAAGAACTAAAAAAAGAAAAAGAAAAAGAAAATAACGTGGAAATTTGCATACTGACATATTCAACATTGTGTGTGAATGTGTGTAGTAATTTACATAGATATGTGCATGCAAGTGTGCTTGCACAAATATATTAAACATTTCTGTGAATGGAAACTTTTAGTTGGTTTGCTATGAAAAGTATAAAAAAATATATATATATTAATAATAATCATAATAGTCACTAACAAACATTTGAAATACAATAGCCAGTGATAGAAAATGAATCAGTGTGCTGTAACACAAATAAAATAGACTCAAAACTTAAAACCAGAACAAAACACTTTTAAAAAATAATTTTGCTAGTTTGTTTCTGTTTGGAAATATAAACTGGATTATCTCTGTATTGCAAGAACATATGGTATATAAGGAGACTGAAGATTAATGGTAGGAAATGATATTACTCTGCCACTGTTCTACAAAATATAGCTTATTACCTTAACAAAAATACTAATTATCATCGAAAGAAGTAGAAATAGTGATGAAAACTCTTTTTGGTTTTTTTCAGTTTCACAAACAGGTAATTAAATGTAATTTTGCTTGTTATTGCCCACAGCTAATGATATAATATCTTAGATTCTTGTCAAATAATAAAAAAAGCTTACATACTGGCATTTTATTCTTGTGAAAGAATTTATATTATTTGGAACAACTGCAGCTATTATCGTTATTCATGATCATCATAATTAATTATCTACATTATTTATATGTATCAAATGAACTAGTATAAAAGTCAAATCCATTTTTGCAACATAAATATAAATCAAACTTCTTTCCAGTTGTAAAAATAAACTAAAGAATGTGAATTCTTACTAAGAGCCATAAATCTCTCCAAAACAGATTAATAAAAACCAGACAGCCAAAACTTGTACATTTTAATACCTCAAACAGATGTCCAAAGTATATCCAGTTGTAAAAATAAAAATATATGAATACTCTTACAATCTGAGTTCAAAATCTTCCAAGAACAGAATAAAATTTTTATTTCTATCCATAAATATTCTCCATGCATAAAAATTAAATAAGTCACGGCATACACAAATACATATGAACTATTACATACTGCCACAAGATCTTCCCAAATTAGAATCAACAATATTTCTTGCCACAGAACACAAATCAGAAATATATTCCATGTGTAAAATTAAACCAGTAAGTGCACACATGAATACATGCCACTTGTTGTGTGTACCAGCCACAAAATCTCCCAGTTGCATAATAATCACACAGATAGAAAAGGAATTACTGCTTCATCAATATAGTCTTCAGTTTGTTCATTTAGCACTTACAGCAGGAAAGACGAATCCCAAGACTAATCAAATATTTATTGATTTCTGCCCCGAGTGGCGAGAAGTGTGCTATCTACATACAAGATTAGTTTATTTTCCAATGGTAATGAGCAAGTGACAACTGATAATGTAAGTATGAAATAAATTGAATGTATTTTTTTTTCTTTCTTTTTTTCCTTTTTGTTTGATATATTTGTATTAATGTCCTAAAAAAAAGTATTTAAAAATAATTTACTAAAATAATTTTTATTATTTATTTTAATTTTACAGATACAAAACAAGATACATGTTGTAAGCAGATTTGACATTTATCTTGTTATATATAAATGCTTTTAATCAGTTAAGTGACAATTTATCCTAAAATGACTAAATCCTATATAAAGCAGTTATACATTTATTTAATATGCACACAGGCACAATGTATGATTAATATATAGTTCATTAATACTTAATAACTAACCATAAACTTACACACACACATACATTATAATAAACTAGTACAAATATAAACTACAAAACAAACTAATATACCTGTGTAAATAAAAACTAAATATATACAAACACACATGCAAACAGATACAGATATGAATGCAAATAAACCAACGAAAATACACTAATATGTACACAATACACACATACAGGAACATATGTGAACTAAACATCTAACAAAAACTAGTATACATTCATAAGCTTAACAGATTATCAAAAAAAATCCAACAAATACATATTAAATATATAAATTAAACAACTAATAACTAAACAATTTAATATACACAGGTAAACAAAACACATAATAACTGTACAGACTATGACGTGTATGTGAGAATAAAGAACTAAACAAGTACTATCTTGTTGAAACTGTGCAGTGAACTGCATGCAGACTGAGAATACAATTAATCTGTGATCAATACACGTGTACATATTACTTTATTAGTCAGACAACCACTGACCTTCTGTGGGCCAGGCAGTGACAGATTGATTACCAAACCTGCTGTTAATATCAGCAGTATTGGAGTGCTTATCAGAGCAGTGTGTGCTTAACGAAGCCCAGTCTATAACAGTTTAACAGACCAGATAGCTTTTTCATTGTTACACTGGCTCTCGGTAATCAAGCATAACCTAGTGGTAATCTGGCAGTAATGTGTGATTATAGTGACTTTTATTTTTCTTTAGTGCTGCAGTAGTAATGAATTTTTGAAATTTTAATAAATAATTTTAAAAAAAGCAGTTATTTTTCTTCTAGAAAATCTGAAACGGGGTTGTGTGTTAAATAACCTCAGGACTTGTTGATAATGCCGCTGGTAGTAAACTGATCATAGCAGATGTTTATAACATGCGGTGACCCTGAACTGACTGACTACAATGTCTGCCCATAGTATCTGACTAGTGGCTGCTGATAGTAAATTAACAACAGTGTCTACTGGAAGTAAACTGACTACGGTGTTTGTGATTATGTGATGATAAACTTACTACAATGTCTGCTAATGATAGTATAGTGTCAGTTGAAAGTAAATGGGACTACAATGTCTGTTGACAGTAAATTGGCATAATGGTGACGAGTTCCAAACTGACTTTATTATGTGAAGCAAAACAGAAATTATCTTCAGCATATAGTGATATACTTATATAAAATTATTAAAGTTTCTGACTGCAAGCTTAATAGAGCAACTGTTAACCATAGCTATTGCTGATAGTAAATGCTAATAATAAAATGACTAATAGGAGTTTTTGGCTGCAAACCTACTACAGTATCAGCTTAAAGTGAACTGACTTAAATACTTTCTGACTTCAAACTGACTAGAGCAATTTCTGATAATAAACTGAAAATCAAAGCAGACTGTACCTGGTGGGTTGTTTGTTCAAGCTTCTTAATGCAATCATTAAGCTATTTCCTGCTGCAGCCACAGCATGTAACGAAAGCTATATTTAAAAGACCTTTTGTTGGTAACTGATAAAAATGCCAGTTTTTCTCAATACTACCATCACTTAAGACTTTAAAATAACAACGTCTTTCTTTAGCTGCTGTAAGTAATAATTCATTTATTCCTGTGAACTGAAAACAAGACTGGCATACAGTAAACTGTAAGGTTACCAATTGTAACTAGGTTAGTTGTTACTGACAGTAATAACTACAGTAAGTGAATGCTGATAGTAAAGTCACTATATTAAATGAGACTCAAGCTCAAAGGTGGTTAGTTACAGAATAAACTGACAGAATGAGGGTGTATGCTTGTGATCTTTATGAATACTAACCAGTAATGCATGAAGGCCTGTGCACAATACTGACAGCATTGACAGAAGTGCACGAAAGGGGTACATTTATAAAAATGCATAAATATGCATGTAAATGAACACATGCATAATTACAATTTTTCCCATTTCAGAACATTCATTTTTTCCCTTTTTTAGATAATTTTCTTTAACCACTGCCAGTATTATAGCATAACAAATAAAAGAAAAGTTACATCTAATTTCTGCCAATTTTCTTTAGGGACACAACACTAAGCAGGCTGGTAACTTCTACAATGAAGAATTTGGTGAAATGATTTGGTAAACAGTGTTTATTGATTGTAACCTAACACAGTGAATACAGCCCTTTTTAAACATAACCTTCTTTCAACAGAGTAGAATTAGATTAAGCCAATCACTGTTTGAATGAAATTAAAGTAGCCGTAGCTTGAGGACATAGTTAACTAGGTTTGAACTCTGGTGTAGTTGTCTACTAGTCTTGGCCATCCAGCTTAATCCTGTTACTGTAGTGGCTGGAGTCGAAACTGAATTAATATTTACATAAAACCAATATGTTTCTACATGTACATTATTTATATCAGCAGGCAATTTTCATTCTGGATCAAAAACTTAGCTTGTCAGGTAATCAATACATGTAACATAAGTACATTCAACAAGGTCTTGTATACATATGTCTGACAGCACTATCACTTAGATCAGGGCTGTAGAGTAAAAGGAGTAGTTAAACAACAACTTCAGAAAATAAAAACTGTTGAAGTATTAAAGCAACTGAAGTGGTAGCAGGGTGGCAGTAGTAGTAGAAGTATTTGTTGTTGTAGTAGTGGTAGTAACAACAACAAGTACAATAATAATGAAAACAATAGCAACAACAACAAAAACAAAAATAATACCAATACCAATCCTAATACTAATACTAATAATATAACAGTAATAATAATAATTTCACTTATAAATAACATAATAGTAATACTAAATAACAGGGTATGATAAGGCAGTAACAGCAGCTGTAGTTGTAATAATAACAGCAAAATTGATATAGTAACTGTAGTAGAAACAACTTCATAGCATTAAAATGCTTTATTATTATTACAGAATAATAAATCTTTTGTTGGCAGCAGTGGTAGTAACAGTAATATTACATACAACAGTAAAATAGAACAAATACAGATTTAGAATCTAAAAAAAAAAAAAAAAATTAAATTATGAAATGTTTTTAATTAGTAAAATTACAATATTGCAATGCCCACAGTATTCAGAACAGTGATCCTGGTGCAAAATAATAAACTATTTATTTATGATAAGATTTTACAACAGAAACAAAGAATCAACATTAGCTTCAACCATGAAAATAAACAGATGGTGAAATACAGTATCAAGATGTCAGCTGTACTTGGAGCTATCTATCTGTCTTTCAAAATGAATTGTGATGCTTAAAAAAAGGTAGGGGAAAATGAAAAAGAAATGACAAGAAAGTTGAGTAAATCAAAATTTAAAAACAAACAATAACAAACAACAAAGAAAAGGAAAAGAAAGAAAACTAGAAACTGCAATTAAAACTAGGGGGAAAAAAATTAAATAAACAAAAAATGGAACTGATTTTTATTCTTCATATTATCAAGGAAACTGTCATAAAGTTTCAAGTGCAATTTAATTAAAATCAAATGTTATCTCTGCTTGAAGATTTTTTTTTTTTTTTTTTTTTTTTTTTTTTGTTGATGGAGAAACAAATGCATTCTTCTGTTGCTAAGATTACTTCTTTTGAGGAATCTGAGTGTTAAGTTATGTGGCAGAGACTTGCAGTCGCGATAACAAGCTAATTGTTGCCAGTAAAGATGTACATGATCTCAGTTTTCAACATGCAAAAGTGGAATGTAATTATATAAAAACAAACAACTTCAGTATCTCACAGAAAATTAGTGGGTATTGGTGAAAAAGAAAAGTGGAAAAAAAAAAAAAAATGGAAGAAACTAAAAAAGAAAATGGATTATGTAGAGGAAAGAAAAAAGATGAAAGCAAAATAAAGGAAAGATAAGAAAGAAAAAAAGGATAATGAAAACAAGATGGAAAGAAATGTAGAGAATAAGAGGGAAAAAAGAAAAAAGACACAATCAATACTGACATGTATGAAACCTGATTATAATTTTATTCTAATATATTATATATTATGCAACGCTTAACATAAGAATCATGAGTTGTAGGATAAATCCTCCTCAATGTACCAGTTAATTTTCTTCTTTCTTTTTTTTCCTTTCTATGACTGATGTATCAACTACAGAACTTTTTTCATTTATTTATTTATTTATTTATTTATTTATTTATTTATTATTATTAATGTTGTTTTTTTGTATTTTTTTGAAAAGCAGACAATAACAGTTTACATGGCAGCATTGACTTTCCAAATTACAATAAAATCACTTAACTGCTTACTAACAGTCATTAAAACCATTTACCTTTTTTCTTTCTTTTTTAATATTCTGACTGGTTACTGAACTGACAAGTAAAATAATTAAAAGGACAGATCTTAACAACATAAAATCCCATGATGAGATAAAAACCCATCAGCCCATTTCCAATAAATCCAGACCCATCCTTTATCCATGTATAAAACAGCAGGTCTGATACACCAGATTTAAAAATAATAATAACAACAATAATAAAAAATAAAAATATAAAAAATAACAGGAGGACATCAAGTTCAGAATTCTTGTTAATATTAGTAACAGAACAGGACGCATTTCCAAGTGGATCTCTCTCTACATCAGGGCACAATGGCTGCTCACTAGGGTGCTTGTCAAGCTTAGAGCTGTCACGGGACAAACAGCTTAAAGTATGACAGAGAGCATGGCCCCATTAATCAGCCATGTCAGGGAGAAAACTAATCTACAGGTAGGCTCCTCACTGCCTGATGAGAACTTGGTGTTCTTGTGTCTATTAAACAATGGACTGTCTAGTGGACAAAGCTGCCTCTTGTTTAAAAAATAAAGCCCAGAATGAACATGGTTTAAAATTGGTAATATGAGTGAATGGGCTATTAAATTAGAAAAAAAAAAAAAAAAAAAAAAAAATAAAGTGGTGATAGCAATACTAAAAGAAAATTACAGTGTAGAATGTGGTGTTTTGATTACTGGTTTTGTTTTAGTTGCTCTGTTTCATTGTTTATTTTATTTTTTATTTTTTTATTTTTTTTATTTAAAAGAAAATTAACTCAATAATTTGGATGTCAATATTATGGATAATTTTAAAATGATATCTTGCTCTTTAATTTGCTAATTATTGGCATTTCTCAATTTAGAAAACTCTACAAATGAAAATGTATCTTAACAACAACAACAAAAAAAAAAAGAAAAAAAAAAAAAAAAATCTTCTCACATAAAGCATAAACAACTTGAATATGTCAGGATTTAGCCACTTGAATTCTCCCTCAAAAAATCTCCAATTAATGATTTTTTTAAAGTGTTTTTTGATGATGCTTTTAAAACATGGCTCCATTTAGTCAAGGCTATCGCCTGCTGTTGTCACAAAAAGGGTATTTTCTCACCTTTGTAAGGAAGCCAAGTTTTAATACTTTCACCAAAAATATAAATTTAATACAGGAAAAACAAATATTTTTGTAACATGTATACATGGTACTTCTAAACATATTTACATCATTATTAATAGTTGCTAGATTTCTGTTTAATTAACAGTAAATAAACCCAGTTAGTTGATGCTAACACTTCATGGGCTACTAAAAGCAAGAGTTCTTTAATATTTTTGATACAGATGTCTTGGAACACTGCTGAGCTGAGAAACAGCACAATGGACAAGGACAAAAAAAAAAAAAAAAAAAAAATGAATTGTTATCCATTACTCCTCAGGTCAAATGTTTTATCAGACACAGTGAGCGAAATAAAACTAATGAAAATAAAAACAAACCTTAGTTTCAGTCCTAGATTCTATTTCTACCACCATGTTTTCAAAATTCTGTATAATGGATAAACTTACCTGGAAAGGAAAAGAAAAGAAAAGAAAAATTAGTTACATATTTGCAAAAACAGATCCATTTTTAAAATAATAATATACTTATAAAATCAAAAGAAATTACAAGACAATCCCTTTATATTAAAACATATGTGTTATATACGTATTACAAGAAATAATGTTAATAACACTCTTTTCCTTTATTTTTTTTATTTCTATCTTTTCTTTTATCAAAGATATCTTTCAGATAAAGTAACAGCAAAATGTAGGCGATTCTCTCAACTACTTCAAAGTGTTAATAAATAGTTAACCCTCAATGCCACTGTTATTCTAAAAACTGTTCTATCAGAGATAATAAGTGTGATAAACAGAACATTTGCAACACAAGAGCATGAAGTCCAGTCACCAATCTTAATTCCCATGTGATCCCACCTGTTTATTGTAAGTCTTAGGACATAAACTGTACATTGTGATATATCTTATCAGACACACACCTCGAGCTTTATGTCGACAAGGTAACACTGAATAATGCTACCTGGACACTTCAGGTGGGTTAACAATGGCAGTGAAAGGTAAACATTTTTCAACTAGGCTTTACAGGTGGTATTTATTGCTTGTTAAAGTGTCCTTTTTGGATAACACAACTTCAAGCTGTTGTGTGTAAATTTAGGCCAGTATAAAAGAATACAGTTTGTGATGCACTGCAGCATATTATTATTTATTTTTTATTGTGTTGAAAGGTTTTAAAACACAAAAATAAAAATAAATAAATAATAAGGCATATTCTCATTTTAAAACTCACCAAAACCTGACTAGCAAGCGGAAAAAGTTTATAAATTGTTGATTACAAAGTATTTCTACCCCAAAAATGTGTTTATTCCTTAAAATCTTAAAAATTTGAAATATAATATATAAGTAAATAAACATTATATATGCAATTTATTTCATTATTGCTGTATTAAAACACAAATATTTAATTACTAATTGTTACAACAATAATCTTTTAAAATAAACAAAGTAATGCACATTTGAACAGATGTATGAATATGATCTTTTTTTTTTTTTTTTTTCCTTTGTCTTTACAGCATGTATCATTTACAGAGGTAATCAATAGCTAAATATTTGTTTATTAAGAAGAGTGAAAACCAATATTGGTTTTCTTTTTTAAACAACAGTTTTTTGCTGAATTTTTCATGGAATTTATTTAATTGTCTAAATAAAATCAATTTTCTTGTTCATGCTGATTTTGAAAACTTGGAGAAACAGGGTAAAGTGAAAAAAAAAAAAAAAAAAAAAAAAATGAAAAATGAAATAAAATTTCTAGCTTTATCTAAACTAAAACATAAGAATTTAAAAGTAAATTTCATAAATTTTTTAAATCAGTTCCCTCTAAATCAGTTTGCTTTAAAATTATCATAAAGAAAAGTATGTTTTTATTTTAATCTGGGAAGTTGGTTTTGGGGGATAATAAATGTATTGGGTGTTTGCTTTTTTTTGTTGGTTAGAATATTACATATCCAGAAATTATATATGGATATTCTAATATTTTCAAATAGTTGTTGTTGGGTTTTTTGAGGGTGTTTTTTTTTTTCAAAAATATAATTTCACTGCTTTGTTTCTGTATACTTTTCCTATTTTTTTCTCTCTCCCAGTTCTTTTTTAACAGAAGAAACAAGACCACCAAACAGACAAACAGCATTTGTTACATATATGCTATGATCTGTGAAGCTATGTTCCCCAAACCTACCAAGAAGTAATAACGCATGAATAACACCAAGAATAGCTGTCTGCTGTGACACTGTGAAGATAAAACGTTCTGACAGCACCACATGAATCATGTTAGAGCACACTCCATTGTGCCGAGCAGCAACAACACACATATATATTAGCAGCTAATCACACAGAAATTAGAGTCGAGAAATGCAAGCCAAACTGCCGACAATAATTTAATCTTAATGAGTAAACAAGAACAAGCAGCACTTGTTTTCTCAAACTAAACACCATCAGTTTATATAACATTGATTTAACACACCAGTCGTATTTGCTAATGTGCAGCAGAATGCATTGGCAAGCTGCTGCCATCTCGATTACCACAACCAGTGTTTCATCAGGAAACAAGTGCTGTGGCCTCTCTGCTAAAAGCGATGCAGTAAATCATGATTTTTTTTTTGTGAATAAGAAAAAAAAATAATAGCAATTGATTTTGTAATTTAGCTGTTCTGCATTTTGGGGTTTTTCTTTCTTTCTCTTTCTCCATCACTTTGTTTGACCTACTGAGTCAGAGAATATTAGGGCAGGTCAGTGGTTAATTTGGGAATGAGGCATGATTGGTCACAGGATCAAATCTCATCTGTTTAAACCTGCGTCTCATTACTAGTCAATAAAAGGGCAAGTTATGATTTTTCTGTGTATGGGAAGTTCATTTACGATTCCTTATTACTAATAAGATTTCCATCACTAGGATAATTTATGCATTATTTGAACTGAATGCTCACAATTAGATTATAGAAAAAAACATTATTTAATATCCGAGTATTATGTTTTTATTATTAAATACAGCTGTCGTATAAACCTGTTATATAACACTGTAATGTAATATACACTAAATATGGTTATGTGTGTGTTCATGTGTGTCTTATGTGCATCTCCTCACCTCTAGATCATAATAGTGATTATGTGCCTGTGTGCACGTATATATACAAGTGTGAAAAAAAGAATTAACTTTGTGATCAAACTATCAGATGGTTTACAGCATATCATCATTCCAGTGCCAAACAAATGCTAATACAAGGAAGTAACAATAGACACTAGAATAGTCCAATCAAACAGGAAACCATGTTAAATCAATAGTGTTTTGATTGCTTAGTCTGTAATGGCCAACTTAGTGTCTCACTAAAGTGGGGGAAATATGCTGTTTTCAGAGCCCTCCAGGTTCTAAACATCATTCTCTTTGTACTACATAAATATTGGGGTTTCTTTTCCAAGACTGTGTATCAAAGGTCACATATACCAGCCACTTGACACCTAATGATTAACTAAGTGCTGAGTGTCATGTATGCATTTGTTTCATTTCCCTACAGAGCAGCCATTTCAATGGTCATTAGTTAAAATCATTAACTGAAAGTGTGTTCACAATCAACTGTTTGTTACATGTTAATACAGCATTAGAATTAATCCATTCATGTTTTACTAATATGAACTGTTTAACATTACTTTTAGTGTTGTCGAGTTTAGAGTTTACCTACATATTTTAGTATTAATCTGTTTAAGTAATACTATTGTTAACTGTTTAGATATTGTTTTCAGTTTTGAAAAACTGACACATTATTCCAGGATATACACATTTAATTAATACTTACGTTTATATATTTTGTCACAGCATTGACAAGTTGGTATTTTGTTTTCAGTATACATCAGATTGTGTATCATTCTTAAGTATTAATCTGTTTATGTTAATTATCATGGTGATTATTACTTGTTGGCATTCAACATGTCTCCTGTTTATTATTTTCAGTATTAATCTGTTTTTCAGATTATTTTCAGGTTAAACTGGTTTATGTTTAACTTAACACTGGTATCGTGTATTATTTATCTGCATTAATATTTTTTATTCATTAATTATAAGTGTAAGTGTTAAATGGTTTATGCTCAGTTTGATACCTGTGTTTACATATCATTCTCAGCACTGTTCAGATCATGTATTATTCTAAGAGTTAATCTATTTATGCTTTATTCAAAACATTATCTGGCTGTTTTGTTTTCAGTATTAATTTGCTTATACATATATCAAGAGTAATATTCATTACTCTTAAGTTTTCATATGTTTTATATGCACTAATCTCAATATTAATCTTTATATTTATTCATTATTAATCTGTTTATGCAGTATTATCAGTATTAATCTGTTTATGCACTGTTTACACACACACACATATATAAAAAACACATACTTGTATGTATGTTTGAGTGTGTGGGTGTGTACTATCTCTCTCTCTCTCTCTCACACACACACACACACACACACACACACACACACACACACAATTATGCTTTGCTATCAGGTCACAACAAACTCATAAATTTCAGAATTACATAACAACTTTGTAATAAATCAAGATTAAAATAAAGATATGGCTGTAGTCCAGTAGTTACAATACTGGCCTGAGGAATGTTGGATCAGTTCTCCTCAACTACTTCCTGTTTTAGAATAATTCCATGATTGTTTTATTAAAGGTTTGGTAAGTACTTTCCTATGGAAAGGTGATTATGAAAATCCCATCACTGTTTTTTTAATCAACAAAATATTAGTCCACAATTTCAACATAACAAATCATTACTGGTCAAGAATTGTTATGTTTCATATCTTTCAACATTTAATTTTAAAAAAAAATTGTTCTTTTCTTTTTTTATTATTAGTTATTTTTGTTTATTATTATTATTATTATTATTTTTTTATATTTATATATTTTTTTTTTCAGTATGTGGATTAAAATATTAAAAAACTCTTTAAAAATAGTTAAATGTCAAGAAACAACAACAAAAAACACAATATAATCCTTTACTGTTAATGTGGTAGAGACCCATACAAATGCCATTAATCATGTAATGATATATAATTACACTTTTGGATTAATTTACACTCAACATTAATATTACCTAACAGCATATCCTTTATAACACATAATTTATTTTGAAAATAATATCTTTTATGTAGTGGAAGGTCAAAAAGACTAATTATGAATTATTTCATATGTACAGAAATAATTAAACTGGGCAAGTTAATATGCAAATGATGCTTGCAATGATAAAAGTAAGTTTATGTTAAAAGTATTACACACAGTTACTGAAATGTCTATATATATAAATGATATTACATATGCCAATATGTAAGTGATATTTATAGGGGCATTATGTAAAATATTTGCAATATTTACTTTAACACTGACAGAATATATTTAAACTACAAAACAAAACAAAAAACAAAAACTGTGAGAGAACATGGTTGGGATCAAAGGAGGCCAGGATTTCTAGATTTGTCAGTTTTCTGGACCAAGGTGTCTGTATGTCTATTGTGTTTGTGTGTATCTCTGTCTGTCTGTCTGGCAGTCTGTTACAGAGAAACAAAGATAGACAGACAGACAGACAGACAGATACATGCATTAAATATAAAATAAACAGCAAGAAGTAAAGAATGAAATTATAATTCTTATTTTCTGGAAGCCAAATAAATGGTCTGGTATCTGTATATTAATTTATTTGCCTTTACTAAATTATATTAAAAAAAAAAAAAAAAAGATTTCTTCAATAGTATCTGTAATCCTAAGAAAAATTCATCATCTCACCAAAACATAGTGGCTTTAGGTATTATATGTATAACAAAATGTAAGATGAATTAATTAGTTTGAATTTAAATACATTTAAAAAAATTAATTAACTCAACAACAATAACAGCAATAATAACAGTTGCTTAGAAATGTTTCAACTGATCCAGCTTACTTAGCACCAGGACTTTGAATGTTAATAAGAATTCATAGTTTGTGTGTGTGTGATCTAAATTAACAGTGATATTACAAACAGTATACAAACAGCTGTTACAAACAAACAGTTTCGTGATACATGACAAAATTCTGTCACCAAACAGGTAAACTGTGAAAGTGTTATCAGAATTTATTTACTAATATATAAATAAATTATTGAATTCAGAAATAAGTATAAAATTTTAAAAATAAGCAGATAAATAACAGCATAATTTAAAATAAAAAATGCCTTTCACAAAAAGAAATAAAATTATTTACAGAACTGTTTAAAATGTAAATAAAACAGCACCTTGTAAATAAATCAATATTAAAATTTAATGCAGAATTTAAATTTACATATTAACATTTATACAATGTTTTTAAAAAAAAAAAAAAAAAAAAAAATTAAAATGTAAATAATATTCAGTAAATAAATAAGTAAATTAATAAAACGAAGCCTATACCATTAAAATTAAAATGTCCTTTGTTACCTTTGTTTTGCCCAACAAAGAAGTCTCAGAATTTTCTCAAGTTTTTATTTTTAATATTTTATTTAAATCTCTATCATCTGAATGAACAAATACTCCAAGATGAATTTTATTTCTTATCCATATCACAAAAAGCTATCAATATTTAAAGTATTAATAACAATAATAATAATTATATATATATATATATAAAATCCAGAATAAAATAACATTTACTTGTTAATAACAAAGCTGCATGCTTCTTTACAGAAAACACCTGTTCTAAAAATTCTCAACATTATTTAAACACAGTGTCAGCAATGGTTTATTTTTCATTTCTACTCAAGCCAAATTTATTCCCTTTTTTTCTCCCCATCTCAGAATTATAAAAGAAACTTCTTTTATGCAGGTTCTAGAGTTCATATTACAATTATCAGCCATTTGACAAATATTAAAACGCTCTCTGAAAAGCTAATGATTTATAACGTATCTTTGTAAATGTCAGATATTTAGAATCAAGATGAGATATTATTAAGCCATAAGGAAAGCTATATTTTTCCTATCCATCTGTCTGAACTGCCACATCAGTCACACAATATCCATACATCAATAAGCCTAAAGAAAATGGTAGTCCAGAAATTTCAGTTAAATGCAAATTACTGCTGTACTGGCACACAATAATTCTTCTGCCAACTATTTTACCGATCAGAGACATCAGTTTTTGTCAATTTTTGTGAAATGCTTGCTGACTAACATCTCAACTTCATGCTGGGAGACCTCATTTAGTGTTGGGCTGGCTATCTGTCTGTGTACAAAGGCTGCTCTCAGAAAGCATGCAGTCAAAGAAAACCTTTCTCGCCCTGCCACCAGCTGTGCTGAGCATCATGAGTGTAATTACACTGCACTAGCTTTCGAAGTGCACAAGAAATGCTTGTTAAGCACACCAGGTCCATGAATGTATATCTATCAAGATTGTTTTTCCTGCACTAATATCCACTCGGCTTGTATCAAATAACCAACCAACATGAAAAAGAAAATGGTCCACTTTTTAAAATGGTTATGTTGATGCAGACTACATTTTGTACCAGCACTTCTGCTAAAGTATTTGTATGGTCTATTAATATGTCAAACATGTGTGCTTCCTCAAGGGTTCCTGCAGAAACACCAACCATGAAAGATCCAGATGCCACAGACAACAGACTCCAGAGATCATTTTTAGAGATCTATCAGAAATTCTAGCAAATTTAACTTAACATATATAATACACAGCTCTAATCACAAAGTAATGCATAGACTCACATACACAAGCAGACACACACTAGAGATATGATGGCCACAATATGTCACACACACACACACACACACACACACACACACACACACACACACACACAGAAAAATCTATAAATACAAACAAAGCTTTATATGGAAAAACAAAAATCAAGCAGAAATGGGCAAAAAGGCATATATTTAATTTTTTTTCTTCTTAAAATATTATTCACAGAATGTCTACTATTCCTTATTTATGACATTACCTTTCAAAACAACATTTTTCCAAAGACAAATATTTATCATGGAAATATCTTCATGAAAGGCTTGCTGAAGCCAGTGTTTGCGTGTTGTTATACAAACTGTATATTCAAAAAAAAAAGGTTTTACTGTAACAGCTGGTAGAGTTTATAAATTCACTACGAATTCAGATTATGTATTTACAAACAATGAATTCTTCTCAACATTCATAGATCAGATGCTGTAGTAAATACTACAGTGAAAATATATATATATTTTTTTTATATTATTATTATTATTATTATTATAACACACCCTTATTATTATGTAACAAATTTTTTTTACAATAATTTAAAAAATACAAAACAAAAAAAACCCCCATTAAAACACTCAGTTGTTCCTAATACTCGTTAGACATATTCTTCATGAATTTTACAGAAAATCTCCATTGCAATAATCAATTAAAATGGCAGACTAAATAACCCAGACATGTGTACAGTGTAATAAACTTTTAGGACTATATGCTTTATGTAGAGTTAGGTACGGTTTTAAATGTCAGGCTGAAGCAATTGCCATTTCACTAAGCAAGGGACATCCCAGACAGATCAGTATGCGATATAAATGTATCCTTTCTGTTTTATCAGACAAATCAATGCAGATTTCTCTGCATCGGTGCACGATCAATATTTCCTTCTATGATATTAAGAATTAATTATCCAAGAAATCAAATGCAGCCTTTTTTTCAACACTATGAAGAGAAATGATTTACAAATTATCATGGATTTTTACGTCAAATGCAGCCTTTTTTTCCTTTTCTTTTTTCTTTCTTTTTTTTCCCCTCCCCTTTTTAGTAAATACAAAAGAAGGTAACTATTGTAAGTGGATTTAGTAAAGTTTGGGAAGAGGATCAATGAAAACCATAAAAAAAAGAATTAAAAAAAGTCATTAATGAAAAGATGCTGCTGAACTGTTTTTTAATTAACAAATTTTCAAGAAGATTACTCAAGTGTTTCAAAATGAACCATGATCTTCAAACCAAATGGGTTTTTCTTTCTCAGAATCTGGCTATTTAGATAATGAATGCATAATAAAGATAATGAGTGCTAATCAGATGACATGTTTATCAACAAGTTCACACTCCCATGTTTTATTTATATTTACTTACCTAGCCATTTTCCATTCATAATGTATATAATTATCCAGAAATTATTGGGGTTTTTTAATTCTTCAGAGAATGTTAATTAACTCATTCCACATGAAGACAATTACTATCAATTATACAAATTAGGCAACAGTGGAATATTTAAATAATCTGTTGCAAACATTTTAATTCTGATTTGATTTTCTTCTAATATATGTTATAATCATTCTGCACTTTTGGAAAGGTAATAAACCGTATAATTAAATCACCTATTAAGAAATGCATGAAGAACAACTTAACTTTTTTTTCTCTAGTTTACATATTAAACATCATTTACCATGTACCAGTTTACAAAATGCTACACATAAAAGTCAGTTTGCACACATTAACATATGTTCAAACAAACACGTCTATGTTACAGTAATAAACAAGTCTTCACTACTCAGCTCACTGCATACATACACATACATACATACAAAGATAAAGTGAATCAACTATCGCAATATGTTATTGTATATTTATTTTACAAGAAGCAGAAACAAGTTTGCCTATTGACACAGAATATCATTGCTGGTGGTCTTGTAATGTTAAGTATTTATACATGTAATGGAGTAAGAGCCATACTCCAAAACCTCTGTATTAATCACTAACAGTCAAGACAGTCTGGCATCTACTAAGCTATATAATTGTGTTTTCCACTGTTTGTATTTATCTGTGCTTGTGTGTGTGTGTGTCTGTCTGTCTGTCTGTCTGTCTGTCTGTCTGATTCTCTGTCTATAACTGTATAATTGGTTTTAGTGTGACTGAAAATGAAACTAGATTTATGTTTTCTGTCTCTTTAATATACTCTTATCAATAACCAGTATGATTTCTTTTTTAAAATCTTCAATCATCTTACTGCATATCCTTACACCTTTGATATAAAACAGATGTGGAATCCTTTTTTGACATAAAGCTTGATTGTGTAGGTTGCCAAGGGGAAAGGACAAAATGACAGAAACATTTTTAATATTTAAAAAAAAATGTACAAAAATGAACTTCTTTGTGAATAGTGGTTATTGATTTTCTAAGAATTCCACTAAATTAAAATATGTTCCTGTTACTATTCCAAAATAATAAATAAAGTAAAAATACTAATAATCAAAAATATAATAATAATAATAATAAATAAATTGAAAGAAAGAAGAAGAAAAATAATAATAAAAATAAAATTAAATGTTGATGAACACTAAACAATAAATAAATGTCATTTAAATGGCAAATTATGACAACAATTTTATAGCTGTATTATGCAAAATTGAATTCAGACTATAAACATGTCAAGGATCAATTTTACGTAATAAATAATGTAATAGTTTTCAAATAATAACAACAACAAATAATGTCTACAATATAAACAAGAATAAACTATAACTAAGAAACAAAACACACACGCACACACACACACACACACACACACACACACACACACACACACACACACACACAGAGAGAAAACCAGGCAGGCAAGAACACAGGCAGACAGAAACTGTGTATCTCACAAACATTCATGAAACTATTTATATGCAAAACTGGAAGCCAGAGGGGAAAAAATAATTCTGCTAGACCCCATCCATTAAAATTACAACAAAAAAAAAATTAAATAAAAAAAATAATTAAAAAAAATTGTAAAAATAAAAATTTGTTTCTTTTTAAAATTTAAAAAATTAAAAAGCGCAGACAAAACAACAGCAGAGGTAAAAATCTTGAAAACTGGTAGGTCTGCCAGAAGAGCACAGCTGGAAAGCACAATCATTTAGTGATGTCTTTATTGGCCTGCACCATGAAACACTTCAATCAAATTCCTTTTACCTTGTCACTTAACATCTCCGATTATCATGTTTATTGACTTGTCAGAGCAAGTAAAGCCTCAGAATTTATTTTCTTTAATTTACTTTACAACTGGGGATCAATTTCAGTCCTGCCACTGATACCAACATGCAATCGCTTGAGTGTGTTTATTTGAAGTTATGTCTTACAATAAATTCTTCCCATTTATTTTTATATACCTCATGATGCAACAAAGCAATATTCTGCAAGGTTTCTAATTTGCCTCAGACAGACTGATAACAGAAAAGATAAATTCATTGCTCTAATCTTGTAACCATCAGCATATACAATCACTTTATCGATTTACTTTCTTTTTTTTCTTTTTTTTTAAAAAACCATTTAACTGCTAATATAAAAAATATAACAGACAATAAACTATTCAGAAATTCAATTTATGCCTAGAATTTCTTATCTTTGGTAAGAAAGAAAATTAAAATGATAAAATTAAAATTAAAATTTTTACCATTGTCGGCTTTTTGTCAACAATGATTGTGAATAAATGTCGATATTCTATCCTTAATTATAAATTTTTTTTTTTTTTTTTTAAAAAGCCTAACAAATTGTTATACTACTTAACCATACTGTTAATATATCTATTTACTTGATCTTTTTTAAATCATCTATTTAATTAATCTTTTTTAAAATGATCAAGCTTTATTCAGTAATAAATTCTCAAGAATTAACACACACATATGTGTGTATATATGTATATATATATATATACACACACACATATATATACACACACACACATAGACACATACATGTGTCTATTGTGTATGAGTGTGTGTCTGTCCATCCATCCGTCTGCTAAGAATGGACAAAAAGTTTCCTTGATTTGCCACTTGAATATCTGTTAAACAAAAGGTTGTTTGTTCTTTTTTTTGCTGCTATGTGCCCATTATTTTGCACATCTGAAATGAATTCACAAGGCATTAAGGCAACTGAAAAGACACTGTCTGCATCAAGTAAATTGAGCAGGGTTCACTTAATGCATTTTACCTATCACAGTCAATTTTTTTTTAGCCAAGTAAATGATGAAACCAGCAAATTTTGTAGTTAAAATTTTTATCTTTCCATTTTTTTTCTTTCCCTTCAACAGCCTGAACTGTGATTCTTGTGAAGTAAGAGTGCTGCGTTAGACATTAGAATTGATCCTTAGAAGCACCCATGTAGCAGAAAACAGATTGGCAAAGCAAGGAAAGAAAAACAAAGCTTGCCACTGCATGAAAATTTACACAAGCATGTTAACGTGGCCCTAAGAAAAGCCTGGGAAAATGTCATTCTTGGTCTTCATAAAAATGGCCCAATGAAAATCTCCTGGGTTTGAGAAATGCAAGCATTTTTAAATTAATCTTCCATGAGCCGGCAAAATCATTACAAACAAGGCCAGCGGTTTGATTAGCGTTCTCTTATGATAGAGCAAGAAACAGGATGTTCAATTATTAAAATGCACATGGCACATTAGCCACGAGTTGATGATGGGTTGCACGACACAGCAACTTCTATTATTTGCCAACAAGCAACGGCAATGCAGATTAATTGCAAAAAGCTACTTAAAATTTTATTTAGTGCAGATTTTTCTATCATCTAGGTCAATTTACTTTTTATTATCATTTATTATTTTATTTTACTTAATGTATTTTTTTTTTAAAAGATCCCAAGAAAAGACAAACCAGATACAAAGAAAAGCCATTCTAACACTTTTTAGCAATTATTTCATGATACATTCTATGAATGGCTTAAACTTTTGCAATCCGATACATATTTGGCCCCTGGAGAACAAAGTGATAAATATTTAATTATTTTTATTGTGTTTCAAAGGTTATTAAAACGCCTTGCAACAAAATAGAAATTTTTTGTTTTTACTATCCCACTGATGTAGTTGATGAAACATAAATATCATGCTGTCTTTTAAAAACAGATGTTTTAACAATGGAAAACAACAGCACAGACCTTTAAAATGGTTTATGTCAAAATTTAATCGACCATGAACTGCATCTGTTCTGAATGTGATTAATTAACAACCATACAAACAATACTGATTGCTTTACACGAGTTATGTAATGTTTAAAAATCGTAACACTCAATTAACTATTTGTATTGTATTGAAATTATGCACAAAATACTGTCTGTTTATTCTCACCTAAACAAAAACAACAATATATAACCAGTATGAAGGATATTTTTTTTAAATAAAACTATATATAAAGTTATTTATTATAAGGTAGCAAGCAGTGTAAACAAAGCCAGTAATTGATTATCTGTCTACCACTTATGTTAACTGCAAGGTACAGCTACATCACTGCCTCAGCACTCTTGGCTCATTTACAAAGTAAATATTTTCCACAGAGAACAAAGTTTATCTGCTTGAAATAATATTCTTTTACTGTTTCAGTTCAGTGTTTCCCGAAAATATATTTTTAAAAAGAAACAAGGAAAAATAAAAAGTAATATCCAATTCCAGCCTTGGTTCAGTGTTTTTGCCACTTATTTCTCTGAACAGCTATTGGCCTGGCTTGTTCGGTTTTCTACTCTGCGAACTGTTTATTACAGGAAGCAGACCATAGTTTAATAAGGAAAGTATACATTTTACCTTCAATAAATCAATAATTCAGTCGTTACCGGAATGGGAAATTGTCCAATTAGTGGATACTTAGAAGGACTGATCCTTCTATCTAGCAAGCCTCAGACAAATGCTCTAACCACTGAGCTACAACCAATTCATCACTAAACAATAAAGCCAGTATTAAAGAGCAAAGAGAGGAGAAAAAAAAAAAAAAAAAAAATGATGCCCTCATCATTGAAAATTCTAAGTCACAATCACTGATTAATGGGAACTATTTTTACTGATACCAGACAATTGCCATGGATTTTTTCTTCAACTGCCTGACATTAACATAGTTATCAACAACTGCTGCAGGCCATTCAACGAAATCCTTCAATACACGGTAATTTCATGTTATTAGAGAAAATGGTATTTATTTCTTTTCTTTCTTTCTTTCCTAACTCCACTATTTTAAAGACAGTATCTACTGGAAATGCAATTCCACACTAAACATTTACAACAAATTCTCCTGCTGAATATAAGACTTAATTTAAAAAAATAATTAACTAATATAAATTTCTTAGTTCAAGGTTGAAGCACATATTCTGATACAGGTTATGTCAAAAGATTTTTTCAGCTTCAGTCATTATAATTAACGTGAAATAGCATCTGTGACATCAACAACAACCATCAGTATATTATTATACAATATTTAAAACTTAGTTTGAAATCTATTTAATAAATGCATACAGTTATGAAAGCCTATATGTGAATTCATGCTTAAATGTGGTTTTACTGCATTCAGTTGATAAATAAATAAATTTTAATCGAGAGGATTTATAATAATTAAGAGTTGGCCATTTATCATTATTAGGACTGAATTGGTTAAGAAATCATTAAATTTTGACTCTGAAAGTATGTGTAATTACTTTATTGCTGATTATTTCACATTGCATTATCTCATTAATTGTTCCCTGCCATCTGCTTAACTGCCCCATGGCCGATTTGCAAGAGCACTGATTTCTCAACTGAAGCAGCCGTTTTTAATTCTGGATCAACTGTAATTACTTTTCAGTGTCTCAGTTCCATTGTCCTCACTTCAGACAGGCTAGCTCAAGAGAAAACATGCCTTTTGGCACAAAATAATTAAATTAAAATAACTGCTGAAATAATCATTGGCTGTTCTTTAATCACAAATTAGTTAAATATTCTGCACACTGATTTAACACCAAACTGGACTGGTATATTAAACTCTACAAATGTATTATTTCATTAATGCAACCACTGATCTAGTGTATAAAATGTAACAAATGAACAAGTTCTGCTGTTCACAAATAGATTTGGTATGTTTTACTGAATTTATGTAAATGTCTTTTTTTTTTCTTTTTTTTTTTTTTTTATTTTTGCCATTTTTTGAACCAATAACCAACAACTTTAGAAAATGAAATGATAATAATATTCAGCTTGACTTGAAAAAACAATAAAAAATAAATAAATGAGAAACATGAATCAGAAATGATATCCAATATTACTGAAACTTAAAATGAAAAATAAATTAAAATGCATTAAAAATAATAACAATAATGTTAATAATAATAATGTTTGTAGTATAATTTTACAATCTTACAAATGTAAAAAACTTACTGGATTAGCCATAAGAAGCTTAAGAACAAAGGAAAAAAAATGGTGACAGTTTACTCAATTTTTGTGGTATTTAAGAACACATAATAATAATAAAAAATAAATATATAAAAAAATAAAAATAAAAACACACCAGTGTTCTATGGGTTAGAAAAAAAATACAATTCAGTAATACAAAATAGTGATTCATGTATTATTTATTCTGAAGTAGAGAAATAACTGTTTCACTTAGAAACAGTAATTTGAAATTTAAGAAAAAATGAAAGAAAGAAAAAAAAAATGTTCCTGTTTTGTGTTGGAGTAGAATGACAGCTATCACTTGTACAAATAAAATTATTATTTTACACACAAGAAAATCAATTTCTAAATTTTCCAATCATATAGCAAAAATCTGGATTCCATCATATGTTAAGTGTTTCTTATTATATCCTTAATGGATTATTTCCAGCATATATATCAGATGCCAAGCATGTTATGTGCTTTCTTCTCTACAGATTATGTACATATAAAAAATGTCTGACATGTTATCAATTAATCTTGTACCTTTATTACCATTGTAAAAGAAGATCATCTTCATATACTTAATAAATATTAATAATGTAGATGTGCAATAGTTTTATGAATAATAATAATAATAATAATAAAATATTTTGCTATAACTGTTATAAAATAATAATATTTAAAGTAAGATGAAAATCTAATTACACTATTAGAAAATTACACTATTATAATTTTACTTCTTTTTCTTTTAAAAAATAAAGTATTTTATTTTATTTATCGGCATTTTAAAAATAATAAATGAAAGAGTATTATGTATACATGTTCTTAAACGAAGAAGTCTACTCCATAACTGCCTCAGTTATTGCAGCTGTAGAGTTCTTAAAGAAGGAAAATACTGGAATTCAATATTAAGTCAGCAGAGAGTGGCAAAGCACAAGAGCTATGGCTTGTGCAGCTATTCATACTGGCAAAGCCACGATACTCCACAGATTTGTACAAGTCAAACAGCAGGTGTCGGCTTCTCAACAATCAATGCACCAAGGCCAACTGTGTGAATACACACAGGAGTATGCTCTCTACAAAGGTATATACTGATCATGTCAGAGTTAACAAAGCCACAAATAAGAGCTGAATTCGACTGTGTATTTCTTTTCATACTCCCAAACAGTTTGTAAAGGTTAAGATTGTTGGAGAAACTCAGAGGCTCTATTTTGCAGTGTATCACAAAGAGAGTAAATGTTATACTTGCAATGCTTGGCAAAATGCAGAACACAACTAGCCAGACTAGGTCTTCTCATTAGCACACTGCTATTCACCTGATGCTGATCTTGCAGCTGACATAAGAGGTTACATATCATGGTTAACTCACAGGTGCCTCTGCAATATCAGGCCAAACATATTTGCTGACAAATAATCCACTACAGTGTCAATGTTTAGCTGCACTCCATAAATGTTAGAAAGTCAAACTCTCACTCTGTAAGAGACAGTGGAAAAGCACATCGGACACACACACTGGTGTTGGTTTTCAACATTTTCAAAGGTTATTCATTTTAATTATAAATGTTTATAGATATTGCCTCTAATTCAGAAAGAATAAATCTAGTTAGTATTTTTTAAAATTTATATATTTTTTTATCCCTTCTAAAAAAAAGAAATAATAATGAAAAAAGTATGTACAAGAACTAATTTAGAAATAGCATATGGCAACGTGCAAATTACACTGAAATATCAGACTGATAAGAAGTTCTGACAGCATCTGGAACTGACTAATACACATGTTGCCATGTTCCATATCAGAAAAGAAAAGTTATGTTTGTTTAATGATTTAGCACTTAAGACACAGACAAAGCATGCACATACATCTGGTGTATTCATATATACTACACACATATTTATGTGTGCATATATATATATATATATACTTACACCTACACACATAACAAACAAAAACACATCCATTACATATACAAAAATACAAAAGATAACAGAAATAGCTAAAAATAATGTCTGGAAAGAAATCTTGTTTTTAACTACACTTCCATTCAACACACGCTACTAAATCTACTGATATTTATCATTTAACCTTTCACTGACATCTAATGGCCATTGATGTTTTCTTTGTTCTAGAATCATTCTCAGCTGTGTAAAACATTGATTATCACACTACTATATAATTAATAGGTGGCTGAAATAAAAGGCTGAGAGGAATCAAAAGGCTACAAAATCAATCCCCCTTAATGCTGCTACACAGCCACTTTCCATTCTAACCAGGGCTTCCTGGCTGGTTTACCAAAGGCTATGGAATATGCTCTCCTTTGTATTGTACACAGAAACAAACCCTTGTTACAAACTGATAAAAGCTGCCCAAGGAACAGTAATAGAAGATGTTTCTCTTTCATAAAAGCATCAAAGAAAAAATGTATATGACAGTAATAAAATGTCTTGAGATGCCTTTAAACATTCGTTCATTTATCATTTGTATTACCAGCCACATTAGCATTTCACTGAACTAAAATAAGCCCTAAGGCTCATCAAAATGAACTCAGCTCCTAAGACCACTAAACCTGCGGTAGAGATCTTATTATTCAGCAGCAGTTCATTTTCTGTTCCATGTAAAATTAATGTAAAGAGATGTGCAAATCTCACAAGTGAAGTAACCATCATAGTCCTGTCAGTATCAATCTACTTTTAGTAAAAGGGTGTATTAATAGTATACACACAGCAGTTTTATAGCAGTGCTTAGATAAAGAAATATTAACATTCTGGAATAACATATGCAGTAAACTGACAGTTCTGACATGTTCATCTTACATGAATACTGAAATATTTATCTGTATAATTCATAATAATAATAAATATACCATAAATAAGTCATGGTTTAGTAAATTTATTAAAAGAGTGAAATATGTTGCTGGAGGAAAAAGGTAAATTATTCTGTTACTTTTCTGAATTCTGAAAGATGGGTCAGGGTGTCTTTGTTTTGTTTTTCGGTCTCTTTTTTGTTTTTAATTTAAATCTTTTAATTTATGGTGGGATGAAAGAAAGTAAATTCAAATTTCCTATTACTATTTTAAAATTTTGTTACACTGCTATTAGAAGTATTAAAATACACTCAAGCATATATCAACAAATATTCTTTTTCTCAGTGAAAATAGAACAAATAAAATACAATTACAGTTAGCTTGAACAGTCACGGTCAAAGGTTTAAAAAAAATATGTTTTTCAATTCCATCAACAGCCCTCTCAACAAGTAAATATTAACATCTTTCGCATCTACTTACTAAATAATTACATCATGTAACACATTTTTTATATGAATGAATGAATGTTTAAGAACCTCTCAACTCACTTTTGTGCCATGAAAGAGATACATAATTTTTTTTTTTTTTTTTAAATAAAAACACTGAGGTATTCTTGTCAATTAATAGCAAGTGATCTTTTGCCTACAGCTTCCTGTACATACAAAAGCTCAGACTATATCTTAATAAACTGATCATAATGCAAGTGTTGATTCTGTGACCTAGCATGCCTCAGTTAAGTAACAGCCAGTTCCTTACTGTAAACAAAACAAGCAAAGAGCATTACACTATGTTTTTAAAACTTAACACTATGAAAGGTGATACTTTTAAGCTATGAATGCAGGTACAAATGTCATGGATTAAGATTTGACATGACTTACAACAATTCAGTCACTTCTTCCTTGTAAGCGTCACAGAACAAAGCCATAAACAATCAAAACTGCTACATTATCATTTCATTTGTGACCTTATAAGGGTGAAAGAAAAAAAAAATGAATTGAATTTTAAAATGTTACTCCATGGCTCACCAAATAATGTTAGTGCCATTACAATAATAAATTAACACATTAACGTTGCTTGGACCAGGGTTGTGTGCACTAGTATAACATACTTTTATATTCAGTGGATAAATGCACATAAGAAAGATTGGCTGGCTAGCTTTTACAAATATTGTAAAATTTTGTGAACAAAGATTTGCAATTAATGTTTGATGATATACCTTGCAGTTTTACTTTTTATTTTATTTAATTTTTTAAATTTTTTTTAGTTATTAGATTTTTATAATTTGTAAGAAAAAAATTTAATTAATTAATTGTTGATGTTGATTTTGATTTGTGTGGGGTTTTTTTATATTAAAAACGATGATATTACACTTTATATATTACAAAGTTTTTTTTAAAGTAAAAGTTGCCAGTAGCTTAGTCATATATTTTATTGACTTCAGAAAGTGAAATCAATGCAGTCAACAAGCTATTAATAGCTGCAGCATTTATTTTGCTTATAATGTAAATTATATGCATTTACAATGTATTATGCTACCATAAACTTATGAGTTAATGTGTTAAAGCATATAATTTTACAAACCACAGACAATCAAAGTGAGACTGTTTAACAACCAAGTTAATTGTGTGTACCATGCTTATACATGAATATTCTATGAGAGCGATATTATCATGACATTTTTGTTGTAAGTTAATGTTGAACATGTACAAGTCATGTTTATTCAACTTCACAGGACTGAAGTCAAGGTAAAAGGATTAATGTAATAATATTTATCTTCAAAATCACATAACATGAGATACCTTGTGTGCCATTTTCTTTGTTATTGTTATTATTATTACAGCAGTAGAGGTTGTAAGTTGTAAAACTATTTATTGTTGTTGATCACATCTGACAAATAGCATTCCACTGATAAAAAAGAAAATTTACAAGTTAAATTTAAAAAAAAAAATTATGAGGTGAAAAAAGGACATAAAAACAACAAAGTGTGTGCCCTGATTGTGAATAGTGAAAGCTGGGGGGTGGCTTCGAGTCCCAACCTGCAATGTTACCACAATTACAAAGTAAACAAAACATGGAGGTGTCTGGTCATTGGGAATTGACTTATGTTGATTTAGCTGCGAAATCATTCATTTCAGCTGTCAAACACACACCAAGGATAACAGTCATAACAGCTAATTGTAGTGACATTTCTATTTTAAATGGCAACTTTTATTTATTTTTTGGGGCAATTCTGTTGTGGTCTTGCCAACAATGAATATGTCATCACTGAATGATCAGAAACAGAACATTACTATGAGTTACAACCAACTATTTATAATTATTTATATGGAGAAGGCCATTTCTGTCACAGCTAAGTTTGAATTATTATTCTGTGCATGCTATCAAATGACATTATGTGAAACTGTACGTATGGGAAGGTGGAAATGAAGTTTCTAAGTGCCAGTAAAAAAAAATATTTTTTAAAGTAAAGACTTTCATCTAAAGATTTTATTTCGGAGCTGAAAGATAATCAGTAATGAAAACAATCATAATATGCTACAGTTTTTGTTAAATAAAAACAAATGTTAATTTTTGTTCTAAAACACCTCCAAAGTAAAAATCAGATATTCTCAACTGTCTATTTTGACATCTGTTAGAAAACGATCGTTTCTGCATTTTCCTACACCCACAGAGGGTCATCCAATACTCCAGAGCTAGTTAGAACTACTTATACAATTAGAAGCTAAATGTTTTTTTCATTATGATACTTTCCTGTTGTCAAGTTATTTGATACAAGCCATTGTCGATAACTACATTAAGTTGGGTAAGGACCTGATGATGTTACAGAAATTTTAAAAAAGCAATTACAACTTCTATTTTTTGCATATTCAGTAGTTTTTATAAATACATTCAAACACTCTCAAAATGCTTTTGACACAAGCAATGAAACAAGATATTTTGTTCAAACTAAATTATGCATAAATGTATTAATACAAATGTGCTTTTGACGCTTCCATTAGAATTTTAAAAATAAAAATTTTAAAGTTTGAAGTTTTAAATTTCACCGAACGAAAATCAAAATGTAACATGTTGTGTTCTGTATAGGTTAATATTATTGGTAGTATTTTCATACTGTAATCAATTCTTTAAACAACATAACATTAATTAGTGACATATCTAGGTTGAGGTGAAGAAATGTATTTTGATAATGAATTTCTTTTAATTTCAATAAAACTACTAACAACAGTAATGGTATTTTAATGTTCACTGAGTGTACATGTAAGTTTTAAAACATACAAACATGCATCTACACATGCAAACAATAATTTATTCAAGCTGAAGTCTCATTACAAGCCTGTTTAACAATTTAAATCAAACAAACACAATACAGATTAATGCCGAAGGCAATGTAACAAAAAGCACAACCTGTCACCTTTCTTTAACAAAAAGCTCACAGTAAGCTACAATTGCATATATGCTTGTACCTAACTTGGTCACAGCAGTAATTCTGTACACACACACTGTTAAGTCACGCAACAATGACAAACCCTTGTTCAGGGTCCATTTGTTTGAGAAATGCTAACAAAAGCATTCTTGACAGAAATGGAGAGATAAAATAGCACACACATGTCAGGACCACATCAATAATTCTGCAATGAACATAGTAATCGATTGCAGGGGAAAGCAACAAATATGCATGTGAAGAGAAAGGTAGCTGTTTGCTGCCAGTATCAAGAACATTTGCAATCAGTGACTAGCTGTAAGTATAGTGTAAAGCAAAAGAATGAAGAAAAAAGTGCAGAAAACACTTTGAGCATTTAACATTCCATAAAAAGAGCGAGAGGTTAGACTGTGCATTTAACATGCTGAAGATGGGAGTAGTAGAAAAACAAGGGGATGTTGAAAACAATTTCAAGTTTTGTGTTATGGTTTCTCCCTGCAGGATCTGAGATTGTTGTTTCTAGCCGAAGAGGAAAACCACCTACGGTGATACCAATGAAAGCCAGGCTAAGTTATGTTGTGCCAGAGTTAAGGTTACAAATTATTAAACATCTTCTGCATAGAGAAACAAACGAGAAAGGATGCATCTGTCGCTGCAGTATGAGCAACTTGGGTTTTTTTTTTTTACTGAAGAAAAATACTGTAACATTATCAACATTATTAAATGACCTGTCAACAATCTCTAATACTACAACCACAGCTGTGTCATTAACAGTGACATGGCAATAAAACTTTTAATAAAAAATAAAAAAACACTTTAAAGAGTCTTTTAATTGGATAAATGTATGTCTATTTTCTAATTACCATATCAGTGGTACTATCAACAATGAAATATCAGATAATGGAATTATCCATAATAAACTGTGTAAAGTATAAAGTGTAAAGCTGTAGCATTCAAATTTGTATTTGTTTTCAGATTAATCATAAAAACTTTGCTATTAACTACAGGATGTGTATGGTTTTTTTTTCAGGCAACAATTACAAATGCACATTTGTCAACAATGATATAAGCATGAAGTCTACAAATGAGAAAAAAATGCTGCTGTTACTTTGAAAAATACCGTACAAATAATACTCTCAACAGAGGATGTCCTTAATGTTAGCATCAACAACAACATATCCACACTGGTATTATGAACAAATCTCACAGGATATATTTGTGAAATGTTCTTTGTATGTATCTATTAAATGCAGAGTTTCTGCTAAAGCTATTACCTAACACCGTGGAAATGAAGCTGTTTCAATCAATAAACATTGCGATATTATTTATTTCTGCTGTCTTTAACACAGCTATGAATATAATACCAACATCTTTGCATGATTTATTCTGGTTCTAACAAAGAAATACCCAATGTATTACACACTGCTTAATATAATAATAACATTTTGAAAATGCTGCATAAATTATATTTTGAACAGAAACCGTCTTTTTTCAGATCCATTACAAAGAAAGTGAAAAATAAAAACACACTGTATCATCAAAGGCAACACTTTTTGTAAAGATGAAGCTGCAAATTCTCTTTCACTAATGTTCTGTTTATTACTCTGTTATTATGTATACAGCAGTTTAACTGTTCTTGAGGATTCAGCCAGGTCTTTTCAAATTTTTATTTTTATTTTTATTTTTTTATTTGAACTTCATTTTTATTGGTGATGATATGAACTGCTGTTTACTGCTTGACTGCTGATGCATGCTTTCACCAAGCAAAATTATTTTAAAAAATATATATAATAAATAATAATAATTTATTATATGACTATTACTTAGCAGAAAACCACGAGGTAAAGAAAACAATGTTTTAACATACAAATGTCATAAAATTTTATTATCTACCTAGGTTAATTTAAACCAAAAAAGACAACAACAAACAAAAAAAAAGAAGAAAGGAAAGAAAGAAATTTACTATTCACGACATACTAAGAGGACAGATACTTAATAAAATCAACCTGTCTCAGTTACCTTACTGTTTTATCAAAAGGTGAGATATATAATTTCTTTAAGATGCTTATAAATTTAGGTATTTATCCACATTTCTCACTTCATATTAAAATCAATTTGACTTTTAATAACCATTAATATTAACACGTGTTGAGAAATCATTAAATATATTAATTCATTATATTTCTTATTTTTTTTATTTATAATTTTTTTTTTTTTTTTAATTCATTTATTTATAAATTTATATATTTTTTTTTTTTGTCTTATTTGTTTGATATTAAGAATTTATGAACTTTTTCTTTTCTTTTCTTCTTTCAATTACAAAATGTAATTACCCAATCATTATTATCAATAATAATGGACTTAAAAATCATCAACTTACAGTAAAATAACACGATCATTATCTGATATTGCAATAATATTTGGTTATGATGAATGGCTGCTACAAAATCAATGACTCATTGTTGTAATCATAATAAATAGCAATAAAAAATCTGATCTTTAAAAATTACTTGTTTGAATTATGATTTACATTTAAATTTCAAAACTCTTTATTGGACGAACTTGTTCAGATTTAGGGGTCTTGTTTTTCAAATCTTGCCAGTGATGGAGGAATGAGTTTCAGTTTTTATTATTATTATTTATTTATTTATTTTTGTTTTTATTTTAAATACGCTTTAAGAAAAATAATGTAAGTTTAAGAAAATCAGACAATCATTATTTTCCCATTCTAACCAATGAAAGACAATTCAGCTCACGTTATTTAGTTAGCAACTTTGTTCATGTTAGCTGGAAACTGAATTCTGAAAAGCTTCTTGTCTGGAACTTACCAGTGACCTGTACATTTCATTATACCTACTGACACTGGAAAAGAAAAATGGATTCAGACATGAATAATTAACTGTCATTTTCGTCTAGAGCAAATCCAGTTTACACATAATATTGGTCTTGCCACCATTACAACATGGCTGAGTTAACAGTATTACAATTGTGATTCCAGTTTTAAACTGTCCCACATGATGATCACACAGATCCATAATGTCTACAAAAATTACTATAGTTAATAAAGAAACAAAACAAACAAACAAACAAACTAACATAGAGAATGATAATATAATTACATAATATAAGCATATGTTGCTTCAGTGATATAAATTAACTCAAATATGAGTATACACCTTTATCAAATTTATTAAAGATTTGATGTATTTTTCTTTTTCGTTTTTGGTATGGATATTGGCAGTTTTTGGCATTAGAAACTATACATGTAACCTGACCTCAGGATTTGAGGTTCTGCGTTGGGTCTTTTGTTACTGAAGGGGACATTGAATTCAATGCAAATTTGAAAAGAAATCAAACCAAGTCATTAAGGCCCATTGGCTTATTTGATCACTTGAAGGACTTAAAAGTGAGTGGGTACTTTAAAACTGGTGGGTACAGGAAATGAATCCCTTCACCCTCCCATGTTCTTCTGTATGGAAAATGAATCATTGTTCTATATTAATCACATTGTCTCAAGAATCGAGTGTAAGATTCATCTTCAGTGTGCCATGCTTCAGCGAGCAACATACTCAAAGATTAATCTGCAGATTATAGTCCACAATACTGCGACAACCCAATCAGCCACGTCTGGTGCACTCGAGCAAAACACACTGCTTCTTCTTCTTCAAAGGCCTCTTTGATGATACGTTCATAGGCAGGTGAAGAAAAGAACCTGTAGGGTATGTGAAACGGACAGGTGACTGGTGAAAAGGGAGTGTGCTTGGGTTTATGTTTCCATTATTAAACACTTACACTCAAATTACTTGTAATAGGTTTCGACAGCATATGCTTTCAAAGGATTTCTTTCACAGAAATAACAATGAACTGATTTACTTATGACAAAATTGTTTTTTGGACACAGCTATTTTAAACAACAATGGTGTTTCTAACAAAACAAGCACATAATTTAATTAAACCTTTTCAAAGTTAATACATCTATGAAAAACACAAAATATTTTATTAAGAATATATAAGAAATACTATTCAAATGTAAGTGTCAAGTTAACTTAAGAATGTTAAGATTCTTTCTTGGGTAGTTTAACATTGGTATGTGTGCAAGGTGCAATAATTACAAATTTACTACATACTGAAGCAGTGAATCACATCTCTCATTCCTGATACCATACATTTATAATTATACAATAACTAAGGAAATCTAAAGAAAAAAATGTACATAAATAAAATCTTTTAGAGTCATTTAGCTATATACTTCTTGCACTGAATACAACTTTCTGCTATTTATCTCATTTTGTTTAATAATTTACGGTACATTTATTTAGTTTTTTAAATTTAAAAACATTGTTTTTTCAAATAAATCATTTTCTGCAAGTGTTAATCTGAATATTAATGGCAATCTTATTTTTAGCTATCAGATGATAATACTACAACAGACTGTTTTACAATTTTATATCAAAATGATATGATGAATAACTTGCTGTCTCATCTCCAAGTACTTAACAAATCTACAAAACAGATTATTTATTTTCATAACTGAAACACTTTAACCTATCACTGGTGCAGCAAAAACAAATGAGTACAAGATCATCAAATGACAAATAAAAAGATTTTCTCTTTTTGTTTTAAATAATATTTACTGTAATGTGCATTTCTGTCTTTAAAGCTGAAGCTTTTGTTATTTTGTCTTTGTTTTATTTTTAACATACTTTCAACTTTTTAAGTTTCAAGTGGATAAACAAATCTGTCACCTGACTCCATGCCAGATACAGCCTGCTCTAGTTAACATCACTAACAAGAAGTTTAAATGGAGCAGCTATACAGGATTATAAATTTTAACAATTTTTTAATTTATAAAAAATAAATAATAAAAAATAAATAAATAAATAAATAAATAATAATAAAATACATAAATAAATAAAAAACTGTTCATTATTTGGTATGAAAAAAGATTACTACAAACACATACCACAAGTGTACATTTCCTGTTTTATTAATATTTGTTTTAAGTTTCCTTTATAGCTCACATTATCCACTGCAGTAACACCCTTTCTGAAATGTTGGATCCTGCCCTTTAAGGCACATGTCAATAAATTACAGTGATTTTTATCTACAATTTCCCCTTTTCTGGGCACCATCAGTGCAATTATTAAATCAGCTCTGCTTTGTTTAATGCTTAAATTAATGAGATCAGTTATTTGAACAAGCCAGACCTACAGCACGTCAAGAAGGAAAAAATGTTTTTATTAAATTTGTTCTGATTATACTCACATAACAGTTTAATCTGATAATATTTAAATGGCATACTTTAAATTGTAATAAATGTCTAGGATATATTAACACGTGAGATATTAAACACATGCAGCAAAATGAAAAGCTGTTCCTACATTAAATACCAAAAGAATTACTATTATTTTATTATTATTATTATTATTATTATTATTATTATTATTATTATTATTATTTATTTATTTATATATATATATATATATATATTTTTTTTTTTTTTTTTTTCTACTTGTTCATGTCAGTATATTATTTAAACAGCTAAATGATTTCTCATAAATTGTTAAGTAACCACATTTTTTTTTTCAAGTACATCTTTCAAGGCACTATCTGAAAAGTCAAATCGTTTATGTAAACTTCTGGTTTTTTAACACATAAATACTGAAAGAAAAGGAATTCAGAATCAGAAAACCACAGCTGCAGGTATAAATCTTTACTTGCTTAAAAAAAAAAAAATAATAAAAATAACAAGAACATTAAAAAATAATAATAAAAATAAACAACTTTTATTTCAAAAACACTCCAATACAACTCTTCTTTTTTTTCCAGCCTAGCAGTATATATCAGGAAATTAAAATAACATTTTCACAACTGAGAATATTTTTCTGTTCAGATGAAACATTCCTGATTGTATCATTAAATGCACACATTACTTGGCAAACACATTACCCAGTCACATCAATTCAAAACTGTAATCTTGATCCAGTAATAAAAGATTGGAAAGCTGACATAACCTACCTATCCGTCATTTTATGATAAAGCCTATTTCAGAAACAAGCATGGAGTGAAGACAAGGGAAAATCTGCTTATCTTTTACAAGCTATAAATAACAGATCTGAGCAGAATTTACAATCATAGGTCTAAACAACAACAACAATAACAATAAATAATTAACTAGTACTTATAGGATTCATTAGTAAACAAAAGAGAAATTTTGCTAAAAAAAGAAGAAAATTCATGGTTAAATTCTAAAAAAAAAGTTTTCCTTAACCTATAAATAACTGCTTTAAAAATAAATACAAACTATCATTAATAACCATTTTATAATGGGAAAGTTGATTACCAGCTAATTTGAGTAATTAACAATAAAGTAATAACATAAAATAAAATAAAACACACAACAATAAAAACCACTTTGAACATTGTAATAAATATCTTTTTATGGTTTTTCTTTCTTGCAGCTAAGTACATAATAAATTAATTCATGTATTTCCAAGTACCTTGTTACTTTAAAGACAATGTTATTGTTTTTACTCCTATATAATTTTAACTTAAAAAATTAAATTTACTTTTTTAACATTACATCTGCAGTATTTTACTGAATCACAGTAAAATCATAAGAAAAACTACCTTGTACCAAGTATAAAAAAACGACTTTAAATGATGTCTTAACTAAATATGTTAATATCATTATTTTCTTGCAACCATAAGAGCAAAAAAATGTTTTCTTTAATTTGCTAAATGGGATTTTCTCAAGAATGATGGTGCACCTTTTTTACAAATATTTAAAAACAAATTGTTTTATTGTCTTTTTGTATTAGTAAGTACATCCTAGATAAATTTAAAGGCACTGTGGTATGATAATACGATCAAGCAACTTAAAAGACAGAAGTTAGATTTTAAGACTAGCCTTATCAAGTTAATTCAGTAGGTGTAAGATAGATATATCCTCTATTCTAACTAATCCTCTAACATCATACTGGATAAACAATCCAGGCTTCTGAATTGTACTTCTAAAAGAGATGTGACTGAAACCACATTGGATGTAAACATGTTTAAAGTGGTAGCTTCAAAAAAGGTTACTGTCTGTATTTAAAACTATTAACGGTGAACAAAAGAGAAAGTATTCTTATCTTTATCCAGTTATCTGCTTTAAAAAAAAAAAAAAATTTTTTTTAAATAACTAACTAACTAACTAAATAAGTAAATAAATAAACTAAATGCAGTAACTTCTGTAGTAGAATATTTATAGGACTCTCTAACGCACTCTGGAGGGTCAATTACATCTGCCCCAGCAACGGCAGGCTAGAGAGACAGGATTAACCCAGAGACAATATAGTTGGCCATAAAACACCTGTGATTTGTTTCAACACAGTAAAACAGCCGAGCGGACAGAGCAGCAATCACAGCATATAGACTTGTACACCTTGTATCTATTTACACAGACAACTGCAGCCACAGACATGTCTGGGCACGGCTCCAACAGATTAGCACCGGTGATTTCAAGCCTGTAGGAAAGCACTCTGGTTCATAGAGAAAATTAATTTAGCATTCATCTGAGGCATGTGAAACCAGTTTGCTAGCATATTTAATTTAAGATCTATATGGAATAACTTTCACATAACTAACGAAAAAAAAAAAAAAAAAAAAAAAATCCATTACCTTTAGAAATATTCCCATGCAAAAACATTTTTGTATTTAAAAAAAAAGAGGAAAAAAACGTAAAAAAAAAAAATATGAAACGTAAAAGATATTCAGTTACTTTTTTTGTTCCATTTGCTATAAACCGCTACCTAATGTAAGATATTTTGTTACTGTTATCTAATGCATATTAAAAAAATACAAGTATCTATTACATATCCAAGACTGAATTATATAACAAGTAGACTGTGCCTAAGAGTTTTGGAGGGTAAATAAGTAACTAACATAGCTGATAATATTTTTTTTGTTTTGACTTGCAATTATGTTAATAGCAACTGCGACATGCTGCATATTACAGTTTCAGACAATGTATATATAAATAATAACTGATGCCTTGGGGTTCCATTTGGTTTAAATTTACAAGCATACAACACATTTCTTTACAACCTATCTCACAAATAACATTTAATGATTTGATTAAAGATAAAAGACTGAATATGTTTCAGTTACAACCAGAAAAAAATAAAAATTTCAGCACAGTAAATTAGCTATAAAATCCAGTTCAGAAATTTTTTAATTTTTTTTTACAAATTTCCTTTATATTTTGAAAAGTCCTTTTCTCCAAATATATAAGGTAAAAAAAACAAAATAAAAAATAAAGCATAAATAAGATAAAAACATTTCCAAATCTCTATGGAGTCATTACTTTGAAGTCTAAAATATTTCTCATAAAATACCTATGTATTAAGTCAAGGATCTCTCTTATAGGCAAAACCTTCTCTTTATATCTATTAACAGTTTGCCCAATAGCCAGGAGGTAAATGGCTTCTCTGTGATGAACTACAGTCCACAAGATTTTGTCTGCTCTCCTGGCTAAATCAATAAAATCCTAGAGCCATGTCAAATCTGTAGGATTGATTCCAGAGAAACCCACCCAGCTCCTTCAGCCATATTGAAAATGGCGAGTGGTGTTTTGAGTCAAGTATTTGTGATGTGTATGATGTGTTTTCTGAAAACCTTGGCCCCAAGCTAGGTTTAGCAATACTTTCATGCAATGTTTAGTCAATTAGCCTGCAAAAAAAATGGCTGCGTCCTTCAAACACTATGCCACTGGTCAGAGCTGAGAAAGAAAGAGAGAGAGAGAAAAAAAAAAGCAAGCTGATATGTGTCTATAATAGTTTGCTTCAACTTCTCCACACAGTGGGGCCTTTTTGGGGAGACATGAATGTTCAGTATAAATACTGAAATACCAGTCAATAAAAAATAAAAATTTTTTTTTTTTTTTTTTTGAATACGTAATATAAATAAAACAAAAAAACAACAACATCAGTCTGTCTGACATTTAATAATTCGCTATTAAATAAGATGACATCTTGTCAATAAACAGTTTTGTTAGTATTGTATTACCTAAACTTTAAAAAAAATAATAACACACATTAAAAATCAATATCACTAAGGACATGACAATCATTATTTATGAATGCAATTTACTTATTGTTTCCTGAGATATTTACTTTTGTAATTCCCAAACAACTAAATTTAAAAACCACTGAAAATATGTTATCTAAAACTTACTTTGCACTAAATGAGAACTGCAATTAATTATTTTTTCATTCCACCTCAGTAGCAAGTATAGCTCAATAACAGGATCATAGGATCTCTTCTCTTCACAGTACGTACGTGGTTATTTCCAATTCCAGCCACTACTGCTGGAAATTTTGTCTTTAACTTACTTTGGAAAAAATTAAAATTATACTAAAACCTAATACTGCTATCACAACAATGAAAGGAGTTTAAGAAATATACATTAATGGAATGTAAACTTTAAAATCAACACTTTACTGACTACAATTATTATTATTATTTTTTTTTTTTTTTTTTGTGCATTCTTCCCTCTTTTTCTAATGGTGAAACTATTTGGAAAAGTTCAGGTACATGCAGTACTAATAACCGATCTCACTGAATTGTATTACAACCTAAAATAAAATATTAACAAAGATCAAAAGCATAAATGATTGCATTGCAACCTGATATTGCAAGGATCAAAGGAAAATTGATCAGCATGTTATAAATTCTGACCCCATTGTTACCTCTAATTATAATCTGTTTTTGCAACACCTGCTTCCATTAATTCACAACCAAATGTACAAAATTCATCCTTTCAGATTCATTCTTATTTTTATCCCATCATCATTAGCAGGTAACTGTGGAAATTGCAAGAATTTTTTTTTCCTGTGACATTTATACTGTTGTTATTTTGGGGAGAATTGTTATTTATGTATAATGAAATTTTTATGAACATTAATTATTAGGCTGAAGATGCACCAAGAAACCTGATTTAACAATTTTTTCTGCTAAGCTACATAATTTTTATTTTTATTTAGCTCCTTTTTTTTCTTCTCCTATTAGTGTTATTTTTGCTTGTATTCAAACAATTAAAAATATAAAAAAATTAAAAAATCTTTTGCATTACTGTCTGTCACTGGGTTTCAGTTTCTCTAAAGCACTAAAGTTATTGTGCAAATAAAGAAATACTGCTTTTTAAAAAATTAATTATTCCACATTTTATACCCTACATAAATGACTTTTCACAATTATGGTCTGCAAGAGGGCTATACATTACAGGTTACTGATCTAAACCTCTATAAAAATAACACTGATTATTTTACTAATAGTATATCAGAACATATCCAAAACGTGAACAACAAAAATCCATTTGATAAAAAGTATCAGAGACACACAGAGCTCAAGTTTAAAAAAGAACTGGAAAAAGCAATATTAACAAGTAAAAGCAAATTTTTGGAAAGTGGAATTAATTCAGAATTTCCTTTTTAGATATAGAGTCATTAATTTATCCATTACATACATTTAGTAGATATTCTGTAACATAAAGAAAATTGTCTCCAGATAGGAAGATTGCCTGCTGATGAATCAAAGTTAATTTAATGTCACTGGCACTGCAAGTAATTCAGTTTCATAGTAAAATACTGCAAGCAACTTCACACTCGGAGAATCAATTTCTTAACACAAAAATGTATAGTCGGAAGCAAACAGAATAAATCCTCTGGTCTTATTTTATAGTAAGGGAAAGGATGTACAAAATAATAGCAGAAATCTTATATAAAAAACATTATATTTTATTTTATTTTATTTTATTTGACTATATACACATATATTTTATTGGATCTGAGGAATATTTACTTCTGAAATGCAATTATATTAAATTTGTGATTTCAGCTTTCATTACAGTGGCAGTTGATATAGCAACAACACTACTCCAGTCTGGTGATTATTAAAGATCACTTCATGCCTAGCATATATATTCCTGTTAAGAAAATACATATGTATGATACAGTGATAAAAATCACATTATTGTTATTATTATTGTCCTGGTTATTACTACATTAAATAAAGATAATAAATTTCCTTTTATCTCAACAATCTATTTCAGTAGATAAACAGAGAAAAAATATTAATACATGTCAGAAATGAATATATGATGACATTTTACAAGTTAGAAGTCATCAATCAGTGGAGATTATTCATAATTTTGACATGTATAAAAATACTATAAATATGTTACACCTATCAATCTTCACTATGTGCAGACCTATACTCACCTATATAAACACACATTAATCATCCAACAATAGAAATTTAAAAAAATGTTTTTCCAGGACTGTCTCATACACTTTATTCTATGTATTTGAATGTTTATTCAGTATGATTCTGAGGCTTTTATTTCAGCTAATGGCCTAAAATATTAAAATTGCTAATATCAACAAAACCAAGTGAGGCCCCATTACAGCAAATTCCCTGAATGCAAACACTCACTCTAGCTATTTTCTGACCACACTGGTGAGTCAAATGATCACAGTAATGTGTAGCAAGGCTAGAGAATGCCTGATCCCACCATTACAAGTGGTAATTTAAGAGATGATGTTATTTGAATTTTTTTTTCAACCCCTTTTCTTAATGTAATAACAAAAATACTGATGCTGGTGCACTGGTTCTGTCAATGGCTATAAAAGTATTAAAACTAAAATCATGAAATAATTATTCTGAAAATAACATTAACAGTTTTAAGTAGAATTTAATAAATTTCTCATTCACGTTTACACCAATAATTCTACCAATAAAATAAATTAATATGCTGTAATTTGAAATCCCGTCTATCAAATATTTGTTTTCAGAACATAATTTACATTTTTTTCCTCTGTATGTCATTTTTCTGAAAACCATTACATTATATATCAACAACTGGTTATGAAGAAAAAAAGCTTTTATCGGAGAAGACATAGCTTCGCGGCAGTATGCGAAGTGACGCAGACTAACAATCAGCACTTGTATGTAAACAGGCAGGAGGAAGACTGCATTCAGGAACTAATTAAGCCTCATCCAAACAGAACACTTGTAACATAAACAGGGAAAGAGGCCTACAACTGCACGCAAGTCAACACAGAGAACTACAGTGAAGATGCTTTTATTCACTGCTCATGCAACCCTGTCTCTGAGGTGGAGCAATAACAGTGGTAACACGATTGTACAATAAGGTTTGATTAGCTGGCCTGGGATTAACTTTCTGACACAATCGATTGAACTGGACAACAAAGCAAGGCATCGCAGTCATTACAGCATGGCCAGTAATGCATGGCTGCACTGAAAAGCCAATGGGTCACAATTGTTATGTAAAGAATAACCAGGAACAACTGCATCCACTGTTATTGGATATAATGACATCCTGACTCTTACGCTGACTTCAAGTGGTCATTGCTATCAGGACGTTGCACATTTTTCTTTTCTTTGTCAAGCCTTTTTATTTTATTTTATTTTTTTTTTATTTTTTTTTACACTTTTTTTTAAATTCAGTTATCATTTGCTACACAAAAGGCTTTTGTTACAAGTATATTATTATTAATCACTGTATAAAAATACTTATAGATTTATATCGATATTGATCAGCGATTCATTTTCACATTTATCTTTGTCAGATTCAAAAAAAGGCAAGGAGTATTTCAAGTCAAGATGTAATTAATTATTTTTTCATTTTGTATAAGCTCTATACCAATAACAAAATAATGACAACAACCTGCAGTTTATTATAAAATATTAGCTACCTGAGTTATATAAATACTGGCATTTGTTATTCATTGTGTTATGTATTTTCCTGCCTATTGCAAGGCACATACAAGAGCCAACTGCTGTGGGAACAACCCATTTTGTCATGGCAGCAGGTGTGCTTTCAAAGCTATCAACACAAAAGTGTATGTTTAACATCTAACAACCATTATTTAAAAAATATACTGAAGTGTTCAGTCATTGATAAAATATACAAATGTTCTGTTAAATAAATACTTATCACTTGTGTCATGTACAACAAACTATGACAAACCCATTTTGAAAAACTGTATAATTCTGGGTCCTAAAATATTATGCATCTAAAAAAATAATAATAATAATAATAAATAAACTATGCTTATATTTGTATTGAATGTTATGTGTATATGTGTATACATGTCAGTATGTCTGTCTGTTTGTGTGTTCACAAGTAAATACCATTTCAATACTTTTCACTACAACAAACTGTTTCAACAATGATTTTGTTTACAGTATTTTCTTTCAGTTACTAACCCAAAGAGAACCAGTCCAACAAGACGTTTTTACAGACACTTTTCGTGCATTTATTGCCTTCAAGGTGTTATCTGTACCATAAACAACTATTTTTTTATAACCGAGGAGGCGTTTTTCCAAGACTGTAATAGGACAAAATGCCAGCCATTGTTTCATAAAATAACAAGAAGTAAATTTCAGTGTCAACCTTTTTAAACAGTATACGAGTTGGATTTAATGGCTAATGCACAAAAGCTTTCTGCATAACTTGTACATAAATCATAAGATTATGGACACCTCTACAGTCGTTCTGTTACAGGTTGTCTTAGTGAAATCATCACAGCTATTCAATATACACATATTTTACATTATTCATTCATCATCCATTCACATTTTTTCATGTAAAAAAAAAAGAAGAAAAAAATGTATTACCTCACAAAGCAATTATTATTTTGCTTATTGGTTTTTATTGTTAGCTGTTAATTTCTTCTTTCCCCCTTTCTATGTTTTGGGAGATTCAGGTTTTTCCTTTTCTTTCTTTCCCTAGCACATTAACAGTAATGCAATCTTTAAAGTGATAAGCATACTGAAACCTGCTTCACGCTAACAAAATTATTTTCTCATTATCTATACAACCACTGTAAGTATAACAGTAATTTGCAGGAAACAGGATTTTATTTACCAACATTTTTTTAACATCACTTTCTGGTATTTCCAATTCCAGCCAGTGCAGTTACAAGTTAATTACCAAAGGCTGTGATATGTGAAAACTCCAAGAAAAAAGATCCCTTGCTGCTAGTCCACTGAATGGTAGTAATGTGTTGTATGTATTACATGAATCATTACACAAAAACTAGACACCTGACACCCTATAATCATTGATTTTAAATGTTAAGGTCTCATTAAATAATTATTCATAAGTTACTGTCAGATATATACTAACAAGAGATTAATAACATTTCTAGCAATAACAGTTCAGTGCTGCCTTATAAATTATCTAGAGTGACACAACATGTTGTTAGTTTTTTTTCCAATTCTAACACTGATTCTTCCATAGCCATAATTAAACAGTAATTTAATAGTTCAACATTCCCCTCTTGAACTTTCTAGGTCAATGAGGTGTGAAGAAAATATACTACACCCATTCTAAAATTACTCTGGAAACTTTGATTTGAATTGTTCTGCCAATGGCACACATCTTAATATTAATATTTTATGTGGTATTAATAGCATTTGTTTATTTGTATAATGATCAAATGAAAATTCACTGATTACATTCTATGGGCTTATCACTGCTTAGCAGTCAGCCATCAATTATAATGCCCCTTCCAATACACAGGTTAAAAGATACACATCACGTAATTCGAAAAAATATCTCACGACACTGGTTGAAATGAAAACCAGTGACCATACCAGTATTCTTACATTTCTTCAGAAATGAGTGTTAAAGGTACAGATCTGATAGTGGAAAGCTAGCAAATAATGTTCTGAGAGGGGGTCTTTTGTTTGACACAAGATTTGTCATGTTAATAATGTCAGATTTCTTGATAATGAAGAGGTGAATCAAATATATGACATTAAACATGGACTGGTTTGAAATACAATACACTGTCATTACAAAAAAATATGAGGAAAGAAAAAGAAACTTATGAAATGATAATAAAAATAATAAAAACAAATAATACAACACAGAAACAAAATGCATAAACTGAGATAAGCAATTTCACTTGTACAGTAATTAACAACAGCAGAGATAATTATCACCAACAATGAGGTTTAACACATTACACACATATTTGAAAAACACAAAGATAAAATCCAGGAAGAGAACTAGTATTTATGCTTAGATTAATTTCTTAGCCAGCTTCATCTCTTTTTTTTTTTTTTTTTTTTTAAGGTTTGTGGTTGTGGCTTTAGTTTGTTACCATTCCTTATCTCAGTGCATTTTTTTTTTTTTTTTTTACTTAATTATATTATTAATTTTAATATCGTTAATGTACGTCAATAATTAAAGAGGAAATATTTTTAATATATATTAACTGTTTTAATAAACTGTTACTATCATAAAGACACTCAGTAATAAAAATGTAAATCTATTTATCAAAGTTTTTAGTTATATTACCAATAAAAAAATTGGATGAATTAACTTATACAATAGTTTATATCAAACAGAACATGAACTCAGCTAACAAAAAAGAAAACAATGTTTGTGGGTGACACTGAGAGATGAGAACAGCATTTCAATTAGATAAGTTATAGATATTATTGGAATGTTATTATATTCACAGATAGCAAGAAACAAATACACACCCACACAAAAAACAAAAACAAAAACCACCATTACTATATGTCTCTATTACTTGGTTAAAAAAAAAAAAAAAAAAAAAAAAAAAAACCAATCAAATCATCTATTTTCATTCTTTTCACTTTGAAAAAGAACAACAGACAAACAAAATGCACTTCACAGGTGTATATACTCAGCTTAAGTTACATACTACATCTGGCCACAAAAGACACATCAGCCAACCAGTTGTGAAAAATCTCTTGTCTGCATTTGGTGGTTTTAATTGGTTCATCTGATACATTTATAAGCAAGAAAGACAAAGTCTGCCAGGTAATGGGATCGCCCCTTGCTCCAACCCAGAGTTAAGATGTAGATAATTCTCTCATGAAGCAAATGTTAGTGTTAGAGTTTGATAGAGTTGCCACTGATTACAATCAGGCAGTTTCTATTATATTAAAAAGTATTAAAGATTTAGCATTATCTTTTTTCATTCATACGTAATGAATATTTGGTGTGCTATTTTACAACCTCTTTATTTACCTTCCATAATGGTGATCGATGAGAACAGTAATGGGAAAATGTACATTAGCTGTTATGACTTATTTCTAAATAATTTTTATCAGTTGTTATTAAGTATACGAGGAATGAAAATAAAATATTCCTGCCTGAAATGTTGAATTGTTTTTTTTTTTTGTTTTTTTAATCCTTTAGTAGTTAGAAAGTTTAACAACTAAGAGATGTGAACATTTTGCTGGTTAAATGATCTCTGAAACAGATACAAATACAAAAAACACTACACAGCAATCTGTGGATTCCTCACAGCTGGGATGTATTGTTAAATCACTAACACTGATTTTTATCTAATTTATTAATTCACTAACAAACCCAGTATTGAGTCAGGCAAACATATATTAAGCCTGGACTCACAAGTATACATGAAGTACACATGAAGATAATTGAAAGCTGAAGTGTTTATTTTTAAACAAGAATAAATCTGTTATTTTGGATAAAATTGTGAAGTGAAAGTAATTACTCTTTATGGTATTGACGAACTCGTATTTTACCAGTTGACAGGTGCAGTAATTTCATAAGCAGTCCTGCATTACTTTAATTTTTATATATCATAATTTTAATACAGCTTTTTGAGGGGTGGAGTATTTATGTTAAATGCAACAAAAAGCATAGTTATCACTTGATAAATTACAGATTAGAATGACATTAATTATAAATACTGAGGGCACGGGCAGTATTTCTAAAATATTTATCCATTTTAAGAATCACTGTTTGATTGTTATTTTATCTTTATTAACATTACTTACTTTTTTTACTTTTTTAAATTTGTACTGTAAGTATTAAAAAATTCTTGTAAATGGTTATTTTGTATGAAGGGTTATAAATAACTGATATTTACAGAGCATAAATGAGTTGTTCACATACAGTAATTTTAAAAGCACTTGGTGGCTGACTACTTCACAACCAGTTCATAACATTCCTAAATGAGAGTTTTGTACACAATGGTTAGGACAAGCAGGTGCCCCTTGTATAATGATTAATCCTGCTCTCTCTGTATTTCCTTAATTTCCTGGACCCGGTGAAAAATTTGACCATACTTAAGGGAGTAATTTAAAAATATTATATTACGAGTACCAATGTGAGTAAGAGTATGGTCTTTGTTTGATCTGGGGGGCCCTGCGTGCACAAATCTAAGTCAATCACTCACCTCCAATTCCTCGATGGTCCGGAAGCTGACAATCGCGAACCCATCTATAATATCTTCTTCAAATGAATTTGAAGAGCTGTTTCGTCTCCTCCTGTGCTTCCCCCTCCCCTTGTCCTTACTTGTCCTGGGAGGGGATTCGTCACATTCGTCCGCACTCTCTTCCACTTCGTTCTGTTTATCATGCAGCTGATGAGCTCTCTCGCGGCGTCGATTTCGCTGATTGCGATTCGGTTTGGTATCGGTCTCCATCGAATTTTCACTTCAGCTGGAGCCAAGTCACCAAGAATTTAGCCACATCGAGGGCTACAAGGTTTGTGCCGGCCCCGTGGGTACTCCAAGTGGTCCAGCAACTCAGAATCTATGTAAAAATCCGGTTAAAATCAAAGCACCTAAACCCAAACAGCAAGCACGATTGTTCAAATGGCGGATACAATATGGCCGCACAACGCTGAGTGGCATAGCTGTGTCCTTCCGCTGGGCACTTGCTCGATATAGTGCAATCAAAAGACTTTTTTTTTTTTTTTTTTTTTTTACCTCGTTGCCAAGGCAGTTACAATAACCATCCTTTATTAATTCATATGGTTTGATAATTATTACCGATACATTTATTAAGTCATTTTGATATTTATTTCAACTCAACGTTTACCGCTGCGTGGAGGGCAAAACATCCCGAACAATAAAATTCCGATAAAATTTCAAACGTTGTTTATTTAATTTTATTACTTAATAAACTCATGAGAAAGATAGTTTTATCCTTTTCCATTTTTAAACAAATTTTGAAGAAACTTCCAAAAATATCATAAATCAGTTAATAGTTGATTACCTGTCATTTGAGCGATTTAATTCTTTAACAAGGATATATTTCAAAGGGTATTTAAATAAAATCAATAACTTTATTGCAGCATTAAATAAACCACAGTGTCATTTTATTCTGCTGTACGCATTTAGTAATATTATCCTAACAGCTTGTGTTGAAATAAGTACGTGTAACATTTCGCGCACAGGCATGTGGGATACGCCGAGGTGAAGATGGGGAAAAGACTGGGTTGATATTGTCGTGTATCAATTCAAATATCATGCATATGTTAAAGATAAAACAGCGGATTGCATCATCTGACAGTAATAACAGTAGTAGTAGAAATGGTGGTAGAAGTAGTAGTAGTAGTACAAGTAGCAGAGTAATGTTAACGTTAGTAGTGGTAATAAACTATAGTAGTTGTATTAGTAGTAGTAACAGTAGTAAAAATGGTAGTAATAGTAGTTTATTAATAGTAGCAGGAAAAATAAAAACAGTTGCTGAATTAGTAATAGTAATGATATTAACAGCAATAATAAAAATAGTAATAATAATTTAATAAGCTGATTTAAGGGATGTACTCATGTTCTCCCACAAATATTTGTGTGGTTTGGTTGTGTGTGCATATGTGTTTGTGAGGGTGTGTGTGTGTATGTTTGGTTGTGTGTGTGTTTTGGGTGAAATGACTGGTGATAATTGTTAACGTCATCATAATAATAATAGCAAAATAATCGTAGTTGTAAATAGTAGTATGAATAATATTAATAATAGTTGCTGAGGTAATAATAGCAGAAGTATTAATAGTAGTAATAAAAGTTGTTGTAATAAATGTCGTAGCAGTAGCAGTGGTTGTAATAGTAGTGACAGTAGCAATAATAATAGTTATGAAGAAGTATTAACAGAAATAGCAAAAGCAATAGCGCTGTAGTAATAGTTATAATAAAAAAAAGTGTAGTGGTATTGTATTATTAATAGTAACTTTGTAGTAACTTACTATTAGTTGTTTGTTGTTGCTGTTGTAGTTGTGTAGTAGTGGTTGTGGTGGTGGCTGTAGTAGTGAAGTATGAATATAATCATATTCTCAAACAGTGGTTTAATACATAGAAATAATGCAGTATTGGTCATTTGTGCTGTTCAAAGCTGCATTCAGTTCATATACTGCTCGACAAGTGCTTAATGTGTAGTGTCTGTGTGTGTGTGTGTGTGTTTGTACGTGTATGCATGCGTAGGTCTGGGAGTCTGTGTATGTGAGAGCGTGAGAATAATCAAAACGTAAGAAATTGCTTTTCATCTTATGAACATTTCTTCTCTGAAATATATTATTATTATTTAATATGAACATAGGAATATATCCTACTTATCTAACTATACGTATTATTTCCTTGCTTTCTTTCTTTCTTTTTTTTAATTTTTTAATTTTTTTTTAATTATTATTATTATTTTTTGTTTGTTTGTTTGTTTGTTTGCTTTTGGTGTTATTTTCTATTTATTATTATTCTTATTATACTACAAGTACCATCATTGCTACTACTACTGTTACTACTACAACTACTGTATATACCGCTACAACTCCTACTAATACAATTGCTACCACGACTACTACTGTTGTTGTTGTTGAATATTATTATTATTATTATTATTATTATTATTATGTTGTGATGATGTTCCTGTATGTATACAAGATATTAATGAAAATGATGTAGTTGATGTTTAATTGAAAAGGTTATTTTATGTGGACTTTGGCCAGTGAATATGTAATAAAACAAACAAGCCTCTGGAAAGCTCAGTTAAGTCCTTAACCTGCATTATTTTTATCAACATTTACCAAACAGGGCCTCTTTTACTTCTCACTGCTTGGGGCTTGAACATTCGACCTTACAAATGAACCACTAAAATCCAATTTACCGTAAATCTAAAATATATATATATATATTAAATACAGAGATATATTTATTCTGATTTATGTTCATCATCATCGTTATTATCATCATCATCATCATCATTTTATTATCATTATTGTTGTTATTCTTGCTGCTGTTATTTCCTGTAATTGTATTATCACATCATATATCTCTTTAATAAGGTTATTTTGTTATTCTTTTTCTTCTTCTTCTTCTTTTTCTATTCTTTTTCTTCTTCTCGTTGTTGTTCAACTTGTTTACTGTAATTATATTTAATTATATTTTACTCAGTATGACGCAATATAATCTCTTTAAAATTATTTTGTTGTTACCATAATCATCATCATCATCATCATCATCATCATCATTATTATTATTATTATTATTATTATTATTATTATTATTATTTCCTTTTATACTGCTGTACGGACATTTTTTTTTTTTTTTTTTTTTTTCGAAGAATCACATTAGCTATCTATCGCTTCAACAAGATTAATAATTTTGTTATATTAACTATGACAATTCGTGCCGTATTTACAAGCGCTTAAGTTAACACGACGCTTTAAATGTGAAGTATTGAATTCCCGAGACCCGCGAACAATCGCATTCGCCACTTACATTGCGCTCGCTTCGGCTACAGAAGGCGAGGCTAACAGTTAAAATACGTAACTGTTATATTGTAGCATACACTGCCGTTAGATAATGTATTCATACGCTCATAGAGAACTGAGATACTAATCAGACAATTAACTAATCAGTTAATATACTAATTTCGTTTTCCACGCGTCAATCAATAGTCGCGGACTGGTCAGTCAAACAAAAATTCTGGTACAGTAATCATGTGCCTGAAGTGTATTCATACGCAGTGTCACTTCGTTTCAGAAAGTTCAGAGTGTAATGCACTGTGTATAAACTGGAAGCAAGCGGTCGCTGAATAGAACTGACTGCCTGGCTTCAGTCCTTCAAAAGAAAGATGTGTGTGAGTGTGCGCGTGTGTATACGAATGTGCATATATATCTATACAAACAGATTCCTGCAAACAAAACTGTATTGTTATTATTATTACTGCTGTTGTGGTTTTTGTTATCGTTGAAAATATGAAATCGGAAAGATCATTTTTTATATGTATTTCGTTTTAAAGAGAAACAATACCTGTGTATAAATGGATGGAACCATGAAAAAGAAATAATAAAATAAAATAAAACTTTATTTAATAGTGATAGAAATTGTTTTGCACGACTGTGCTTGTATGTGTATGTGTACTTACGTGTGTGTGTGCGTGTGTGCGCGTGTGTGATAGACACAGATAGGGTATTGTTTTCTTAGATCTGTTTCATACAGTTTAATTAGTAATGACAAAATTATATGTCCAGTGGGATATTTGCCTACTTAAACCAATATATAAAAATATAAAACAGCTAATCGGAAAGAATATTCGTACTGGAGGCAAACACGAATTTTCTATTTCACAGCCATTACAAAATCAAAGTCTGGCATTAGAAAAATCAGAGGTTTGATATTACAATCGTATTTATTTCAATTTAATCATTAATCTTTATCCCTGAAAAATGTTTGACTTTTATCAATGTTAAATAATTGGCCTTTATCATTGGTTAATAATTCGGTTTTATCATAGTTTATTTATTTACCTTTATCAGATAATACTGCTTGATCAGAATTTAATAATTCAGCTTTATCGTAGCTTAATAATTCACCTTGATTAAGTTTGATCATTAATCTTTATCACAGTTTAATACTTCATCGTTATCACAGTTAAATAATTCATCTTTATCATGGATTTTTTAACTGACCCTTATCACAGTTTAATAAATCATCTTTACCCAGTCTAACTTCATCGCAGTTTGCTCCTCCGTATTTTAGAGCGAGGACAGGATGTAATAGTTTTAAACTTTCCTATTTACCTCATGACAGATAGCACTACAGGGATTCGATCCTGATGCTTACTAATCAGAAACACAATGTTTCTAAACTACGTCACCTAGTCGATGGTTGCTTAATCATAGAACATTCAGTATTTCTCTTAGACGCCTCAGAACCAATTACCTTCTTTGTTCTGTTCTCCGATCACCCGTGAAATCTACAGTCCAGACATTTTGCCCGTTAGACGTCAAATTAATGGCTGTTCTTCGTAACTTCGCCTTCTGCTTCGTCTGTTCACACCACGTCTGCGGTCACTATACAGTCTCGTCTGCTCAGCCAGGCTGCATGGTTAAGTCTTACCAGTCTATAGAGAGTGGTGGACTGATTCCATTACATGGTTAAGTCTTACCAGTCTATAGAGAGTGGTGGACTGACTCCATTACATGGAGCAGTGGTTAGGTCTTACCAGTCTATAGAGAATGGTGGACTGACTCCAGTACATGGTTAAGTCTTACCAGTCTATAGAGAGTGGTGGACTGACTCCAGTACATGGTTAAGTCTTACCAGTCTATAGAGAGTGGTGGACTGACTCCATTACATGGAGCAGTGGTTATGTCTTACCAGTCTATAGAGAGTGGTGGACTGACTCCAGTACATGGAGTAGTGGTTAAGTCTTACCAGTCTATACGGAATGGTGGACTGACTCCATTACATGGAGCAGTGGTTAAGTCTTACCGGTCTATAGAGAGTGGTGGACTGACTCCATTACATGGAGCAGTGGTTAAGTCTTACCGGTCTATACGGAGTGGTGGACTGACTCCATTACATGGAGCAGTGGTTAAGTCTTACCAGTCTATACGGAGTGGTGGACTGACTCCATTACATGGAGCAGTGGTTAAGTCTTACCAGTCTATACGGAGTGGTGGACTGACTCCATTACATGGAGCAGTGGTTAAGTCTTACCGGTCTATAGAGAGTGGTGGACTGACTCCATTACATGGAGCAGTGGTTAAGTCTTACCGGTCTATAGAGAGTGGTGGACTGACTCCATTACATGGAGCAGTGGTTAAGTCTTACCAGTCTATACGGAGAGGTGGTTAAACTCCATTACATAGAGCAATAGTTAAGTTTTCGATTTAAGATCTTTAAGAACCAGGATCGAATGGCCACACCGATTATGATACTGAACTAATTTGGGAGATGTTCTCTACTACGATAACTATTCCAACTTAACGAAAGCTAGTGTTTTGAAAACAGATACATGTAGACTTCAGTGGAGTCGCTGTTTTGCTTACCGTTCTATCAATGCAGCAGTATCTCGAGTTTATCAGTATGACAAAATATTTTCTTTGTAAACACGTATTACAAATGTGATTACTTATTCAAATTTTCATTTCACAGTATACGCATGGGTTGCTTAGACTGCTACAGGAATTAAGGTTGTTATTATTGTTATCATTGTTTTATACACTTAAGCAAAAGAATAATATTATATATCATATTTTGCTGCTATCTGTAGTTTATATATATATATATAAATATACTGCTATCTGTAGTTTATATATATATATATAAATATACTGCTATTTCATTATTTCATTATTTATTTATTATGAAGCACATTTTCATTTTGAAAGTTATATCAATCACATTCATTTTATCATATTTTTTATTATTTATATTTTTTATTTTATTATTATTTTATTATTTTTATATTTATTTACTTATTTATTTATTTTTATTTTATTTTATTATTATTATTTATTTATTTTTATTATTATTTTTTTATTTTTTTTATTTTTTTAATTTTTGTTAGTTAAAATAAATAAATAAATAAATAAATAAATAAATAAATAAATAAAATTTAGGCTCTCATTTTTCTGAAATCATGAATTAGCCTCTTAATTCTCTTTAAGTGTCTCCATCCGTCTTTTTAAAAAAAATAAAAAATTTTTTTAGGGGAAGGTTACTTAAAAAACCTAACTATTAAATACTACGTGCTACTTGGTTCTGTTTTATCGCTATTGTTACGTGATAAACATAGATTCTAGATAGTTTCAGTAAAGTTTTTTTTATATATTATTATTATTTGTTTTAATAAATGTTTCCATATGAAAGCTATCTTCAAATTTTTTTTTCTTTCTTCTGGCGCTCTCTCTCATTCTTTTTTCACATTAGTTACTAACATGTTATATATATTTTTTATTCGCTACAACAATGATAATAACAACACACACAGGCAGAAAGGATATACGTATTAAGGCAATTAGCTCGGGTCAGCTGGGGAAACAACGTCAATTATATTTACTACGAATGGCTGTTGTTAAAACTGGTGATATACGGCAATACCCTCACAGCGGCTTACCGATCGATAGTAACTACATTCCCGTTTTGCCGCACTTCAATGGAAACACGTGTTACCGAGCTTGTCGAAAATTACCGAAAATTGAACAATTGTCAAGCTTAACAATCTGCGTAAAAACTTGAAATAACACCTTTAAATTCTGTAAATAGAGTTATCGGCAAGTGTTTTTGAGGGTATGTGCTGCAAATCAGAAGGAGAAAATAAGAAGAAATGTAAAAAATAAGATAAAATCAAAGAGACACGAAAAAAAAGATTAAAAAAAAGAAGAAAAAAAAAGGACAGTTTCCGCCACCAGTGATACAGAGGTCAATTTAGGTCAAATAACATCACAACTGCTGGATGAGTGGTTCGGATCCCTGCGATAGCTTGTATTTTTTTGGTGTAATGTTATTTTTGTATTTATAACATTTTAATAATTCATTACTAAAATGCTATACTTAAGATGTCTTGACAGCAAGCAAGTTTTCTTCGGACTGATGTATGGTAGATCGCACGATCGATTCTTACAAGAGCGCTCGCCGCTGCGTTTAACGTTTCATTTGTTGGTCTTCGCGCATTTGAAGTTGTGTATGTGTGCGTGTAGTTGTTGCTTTTGTTATTACATACATATATACACACATATAACATAACTGTTGCTACTGCAGCTGCTAAACTAAACAAAAAGAACTAAAATTCATGTAATGCAATCAAATAACATATTATTAATTCTACTACAACTAGATTGCTTCTGTTCACAGCGGTATTATTTTAATTATCATTAAAATTAAACAGTAAATAAAACAGTAATTACTCGACACCACCGAACAAGAGAGAGTGATGGGAAAAAAAGCGTAGTAAAAGGCGAATGGGGGGGTCTTCTGAACGATAACGCACCGTGTTCACGCAAGCGTGACCTCGGGTTTTAAATCTCTTTGTGAAACATGAACCATCTTTAGTCGCAGTCTGCCAGCGCCACCAGCCAATGGGTCATTTGTGTGTGATTATTTTAATATTAATTTGAAGATAATATATTTACAGTAATATATGACATGGGTGTTTTGTGACAAAACTTTCAAACGTACTCCATGTTGTACAAAATCAGGAGAAACGGTAAACAAATAACACTCTCTCTCATTATCTCCGATTCATTATATCAGCCGGCTCTCTTGTTTTCTCTTTATCTCACTTGATGTATCTCTGATTAGGTGTGTGTGTGTATTTAGTTATCACCTCAATAAAATGATATGAGTTCTAGCGCTTACGTATGATTTTTGGATGATAAATATATACACTATTAACTGTCAACATCTGCTACTTGGTTTTGTGTTGTCAACGTTGTCACCCGATACACACAGATCTAAAAGATAGTTTCAGTGAACGACGTCCTAACGTCTGAATATTCACATTCGTATTATTAGTCTGAATGTGTTGTTAACTCGGTTTTTTTTAGTATATTTTGTTTAACTCACTTGTTATTTTGGTTGCTGTTATAAAATTGATTAAAACAAGTAGAACACCAGCAACAAACAAATAAATAAAGAAAAGAAAATCACTGGCACATTACAGAAAATGTGTCGTTCTGTTTGTGTGAAATGCATTTGGTGAAATAGAAAAAAATAAAAATAAAAATAAAAAATAAATAAATAAATAAATAAATAAATAATAATAATAATAATAATAACAACAACAATAACAATAACAACACAATAATAATAGTAATAATACAATGATTATTTTTCATTTGTTTATTTATTTTTATTTCCTTACAATATAAAAAAATTCCAAATGTTTGTCAACCGATTTTGACACGATTAATTAATGTGGGTTTATTTTTCATATAAAGAGACATTTATCTGCATTGTTGAATAACATTTTCAAACAGATTTTTATTTCGGGTGCTGTTTTTCGTTTTTCTGAAATTTAAAAAAAGAAATGTTTTATTTAACTAAAACACATTTAACCAATTGCTATATTGCTAAGGTACACAATGAGAGAGGAAACCCGCTGTTGCCACGCGACAGGGTTAATGTTTTCAATTAGCAACAAATGATCTCTAATATTCACCTTCCCATATGCCGCAATGCACATACTACGGCCTTTGATAAACCAGTCGTGGAGAACTCTGACAATGGAAACAATCAGTCTAGCGCACTGTTGAAGATTGAACCTGTTATCTATCACGCACTGATAATTTATTTAATACATCAAATACTATTCCAGTGAATTAGCGAAAACTTAATAGCACAATCTGAAACGCTATATTGGCTAGACAGGAGTTTAAACAAATCAAACACTGAAAAAAGTTGTAATAAATAAATAAATAAATAAATAAATAAATAAATCAAAATAATCATTTTAGAAATTACGATGCTAATTTAATCAACTCGCAGTAACACTGAAATGGCAAATGAAAACTAAGAATGAATAATAATGCTGACATTTTGCTGAATTAATAAATATATTTGTTTAACGACACGAATATTCGATATTAATAATGATTGACTGTCAGCGGATGCTTGCTCTGTAATGGTTCTGACTAAGTTAAGAAATCCGCTGCTACCTTTTTCTGGTCGACTGTTATCGATTAGCAGCAACATACTTTCTTACAAGAAAAGCACATGTCACTGCCTTCGTGGAGTACCAGGTGGAACGGGAAAACAGCTCAATGGAGACACTCAACCATAACGTACTGTTCAAAAGCCAGATGTTTGCTTGTTCGACAGCCGTCATGATAAACAAAGAAAGCAGGAAGCTGATAAAATCTGACGATTAAAAAAATAATAATAACAATAACAAAATCGCATTTTTAAAGAGAATTCAAAGCCACAGTTATACTGTAATTAAAACTATATTTTATTCTTGCATAATCTTTATGATTAAAATAAATAAATAAATAATAAATAAATAAATAAAACGGGAAATAAAATAAAATGAAATGTAAATGTAAATAGATTAATAAATAATATGAAAATGATAATTTACTGCATGTATTTGTATGAAGACTCACAGAGAAATAGATAAATACAGTGAGAAGATTTGATCCTGTGACTAACCAGACAACAATCTGAAACATTTAGCTGCAGCTGTCTGGTTTTACACACACAATGAACTTCTTACAACATGGAAATGCTAATCATGTCATAACGAGCTCTGATTATAATCCAGATTAACATATTATGTAAACACATCATTTGGTTAACTGTAACACACTCGGCCTGAAATACACTCATGATAGCGTACAGGAATTTTTGGTTATGATCAGCTTACTGTTTATTTTAGTGTCAAATCACATTAGACTTAATACAGTACCGATATAAATCATATTTATTGTCATGTAGAATAGGAACACTTGAACTCTATAAAAAAAAAAAAAACGTAGTATAATAAAAAGTATGGTTAATTATGGTAAATGTGTTTTTATAATATACTATATTGAATTTGTTTATTGTTATAACTCTGCTGATTATATTGTATGGGTGAGATAAAAAAAAATTACAATTGCTATTACTATTATCATTATTTTATTTTATTTTATTGTTATTAATACTACTACTGCTACCACTTTTATTACTCAAAGTAAACAAAATAATAAACAACATTCAAGCAAGAAAATATGTTAAACTTAAACAAAAAATAACAAAATAAAAATAGAAATAAAGAGAGAGAGAGAGAGAGAGAGAGAGAGAGAGAGAGAGAGAGAGAGAGAGAGAGAGAGAGAGAGAGAGAGAGAGAGAGAGAGAGAGAGTATATTAGTTATTCCATAATGAAAGATACGATATCTGTTTCGGTGATAACCCATTCTCGTTTAAAATAATACTAAAAACACTGAACAGCCTTTTTATAAAACATTCATAATTATTATTGTCCCTCCAATTTCAAGCAACGCTTAATCACTTTGAAAGCTGAAGAAAACTACAGTAACGCTTGGGAAAACAATATATTATTTTTGACAGGTGGTATGACTTCAGGGATTTCGAAGCCTGCAAGGTCTTTAGGCGTACGCTTTAAATCATGTAACACAGTATTCACTTTTGCATTTCCCAGTCAGCTTGAAGGCGGGTTGCTGAATTTGTCCTTTATAAACAGATAATGTCTTTTGCATGTATGACTTTTTTCTTTCTTTCTTTCTTCTTAGCATTATTATCAAAAGAGTTTTAGCTTTTTAATGCAAAGAATTAGTAAACCGATAATAAACAATCAGTTACATAGCAGTATAAACAACAACAAGTAAATGTTAACAACAACAACGACAAAATAATAAGAAGAAAAAGAAGAAAACTGATAATGAATGAATGTATTTGCCATCACTCTCTTAACCACTTCTTCTAAGTAATAGCAATTACATCACAGTTAAGAACACACAAAAATTAGAAGAACATGAAGAAAACATTAACACAATGATGATGATGATGATGATTATGATGATAAAATAAAGAAAAGCGATTTGGTGCCTGTGACTTTCAGAAACATCTACAAAAAAGATCCCGGTTATTTAAATTTTAGAACGTTGTTGGAAAGTGAGTGTCAAACTGTCTATAGGTCCTTCTCTCACTCTCCGCTTTATTGGTACATAAGTGGATTAGACAGCGATAAAAGGAGCCATAGAAGGGGAAAAAAAAAAAAGCATAACATTTTATATCATGTGTCAAAACATGCTTACAAAAGGCTTAACCCTACTGTCGAGTCGCTGCTCTCTGTTCTCATGCTATCAGTTACTCAGCTGACTGTACGTGTAACTGAATTACCCAGCACACTACTCGCATTATGAACTGACTGTAAAGAACAGACTTGAAACGAGTAGGGAACGCTGGAAAGTCCTACATACTTTTGCACGGGTATGATTGTATCAGAAAAGTGTTAAATCACGCCTGCCGTGAAGAGTCTAACTTTTCGCAAGAGTGTCAGTCGTTTTGTGTTCTTGAACCGCTTTGTATTAATTGTGCATTGTTTGACTTCAGCATTAAGGCTTGTATGGACAGATCAGTTTAAATAGTGTCACCACTAAACTGCACTCTTGGTAATTTTTAAATTATTAATGGATCTTCCTTTTTAATTACGTTGTTTGGTTCTTAAACGTTTTGTAAATTTGATCACTGATATCGCGTTGACCGCAACTCTCAGACTGTTAGCAACAAATGTTGAAAGGAAATAATAATATTAATATGTGGATGTCAGAAAGTACATCGACATTCCTATTTTTAAATTATAATTATAACGCAGATTATTATAATTATATTCAGTACCTTTTTCCTTAGTTTTCTGAAATACAGGATCGATCATCATCATTATTACTGTTTTTTTGTTGTTGTTGTTATTATTATTATTATTATTGCATTAATCGCATTACAATCAAATTCCGCTGTTCATAACTGCAAACTCGACACCTTTACAAAAAATACCTTTGTTTTCATTTTCACGTCTGCTGTTAGTGATTAGCGAGCACGTACGGAATTTGCCGAATGAGCGAAGGGAATGAACTCTTTCACAGCTTTCTGAATGCCGCTAGAAGCATCAGAAATGTGTTACTAGAGAACATGTCAACATGTGTTATTTATTGTTCAGCAGAGAGGAGCACGCGATCTTTATCATGAGGCAGGTTCCTTTCACAAGATGCACCGCCACTAGAAAATCAATATCCTAATGCAAATCAAACAAATCAGTTTTCTGTGTGCTTAATTTAAAAATAGTCCGGAACTTAGACGCGCGGTGGAATACATAATCGTGCCCGAAAATTTAAAAAGCAAAAAAAAAAAAAAAAAAAACCGGCATGTTTAATGTTAGGATTTGTTGGGTTGGTTAATAAAGAAGAAACTTTCGCAGCTTCGAGGATGTTGAAACCATGTAAATATTTTAAAAGACAGCGTAAAAATAGCACGTTGAGGAAGTGCAGCGGTGAAGCAAAATTTTACGTAAACTAAATGAAAGGAAGACCAAATTCTATGTCTTCAAATATTAAAATCTTCATTTGAGTTTCATTATGATCCTATAATCAAGTGAAAAGGGAACTGCAGCTCCTTCGATATATATATATATATATATATATATATATATATATAATACTTGAAAACAGTAGCTGGATATAAAAATAAATTTGGTGAATTGTCAAATTTCTGGCATGGATTTCACACGGATGGAAGTAGTATTGTAGTACGATCTTGTACCTCAGGGATCAAATCTCTGTATCGTCTCCTATCCAGACTTAGACAAGAATAATATAATAATTATCATTCACTCTGCTATAAATAAATAAATAAATAATCAAAGAAATATCGTCAGTTATTGAATTATCCCAAGCAGATGTACTTGAATCTTCAGGGGATATTGAAATATTTCCTATTATGTTAAAAGAAATCATATTTATTCATTTAATAAATGTGTCCCGAAGAAGTTATATTAAGTAACGTCTTTGTTTTTCAGTTTCTTTCTTCTTCTTTTTTAAACATATTAATATATTATAATTAAATATAATTTATTTATTATTATTATTATATTTTTATGTTTCTAATTTGTTTTTCTTACTAGTACAACCATCTTTTTATTTTATTTTATTATTTACTTATTTTATTTTATTCACTTAAAAAAATAAAATAAAAAAAAATAGATAAATAAGACGAAACCCATGAATCTTGATTATCCATTAACGTCAGGTTTACAAGGTCAGACAGACGAACTGTCTGGAATAATTAAAAGGCAACGTTAAGACAGATACGCGGTCACAACGGCAATAAAAGAACTCTTAATACCAAGAGAAATGGACTTCAGCTTGTCTTTAAAAATTACGATATTTTCCAGCCACAAATTTGTTGTGCTATTTGACAGATCTTTTCGTAAATACAGTAAACAATCTGTCTGTCTCTCTCTCTCTCTCTCTCTCTCTCTCTCTCTCTCTCTCTCTCTCTCTCTCTCTCTCTCTCTCTCTCTCTCTCTGTAACAATGGAACGCTAAAAACACTGGAAAAGCTTTAGCATCTAAATTTAATGAATGTTTCGGAAATGTTCGTAATAACGGATTAGCTGAACGACTTTTGACGAAACAACCCGATTATTCCCTGTCAACGTTCATTTATCATTCTAATTCTCTTACATAAAACAATTCTGAATTTATCATATCAGTATTTTATTTTATTCCTGGAACAGACTGCTAAAATCTTCTCCATCATCCATTCCCGTTCTGTGATGTTTGTAAATACAAAATGTGCGCTTAATTGACCGGTTTCCTTTTTTTTTTTTTTTTTTTTTTTAGTCAAAAAGCCACACCACACATCAGATGTTTCTCTAGGACAGCATTAAAGATTTCTCCTGACAAATCTCTTTGGAACGAGAGTGACAGCTGTGATTCCCCAGTGACGTCTGATCGGCATTCGTACTGACAGTGAAAAGCAGACGAACGAAGTCTCACAGCAGGAGACAGTGTGCGAAGATCTAAACAGATGAAAATTACAATTTTCTAAACAGAGGCCGAAAAATAACGATTTTAATATAAGGCACATGTGAAAGCTGAGAGAATTTCTTGTAAAAATTGTTCCAATTTTCAGAATATTACCGTGACGTCATGACAGTAAGCGACGGAATGTCAAAAACGTCTTGTTACATTTCGGAATGGCGTTGCTCGTGCGCTGGAATTTATTCATTGAAGAAAGCCACATTCGACTATAAACTAAACAGTTAATAGCTAAAAGCTTCACTGGGCTGAAATACCAAATCAGACTGTTACGCCAGTGTGTACCTGCTGCATTGTTACCCGATGCAATCAGTGCTTATCAACTGAGATTCTATACACTGTGGATATATTTATACAAAAGATCGATGAAAGAAGTTAGTCCACGAGAGAGTATCACTTACCTAAACTTCTGAGATCGCTTATTAAGTATCTTACATACAGTAATAATTTGTCGAAATGTGTTGATGTGTGGTAATAATAAAGTTCAAGATTAGTGTTGGTTTTATTGGACATTTCTGATTTTATTGATCTTCTTAAGATGAATGATAAAGAGTTGATATAGTTAGGAGAAAGTTTACCGATTAGAGAGCCAGTTTATCAAAGTATAGAAATAAATAATATTTACCGATAAAACAAAGCTGACGTTAGATGTATCATTTATTTATTTATTAATGTGTTTTTTTGTTTTTTTTGTGAATGTATTTTTCCTGGAACTGGTGCTTAGTTTTCAGTTCAGCGGGATTTTTTTCAACTTTAATTTTAGTAACCGTTACAAAGTCTACTGCTGCTAAATTTCAAAAAAAAAAAATTTTTTTTATTCATTTAGATTTACTCAAAGATTCACAAAGTCTTACTATTTGGTAATATTTGCCAAATGGGGCCTCTGCAGCTTATCACAGCGTGTGGCCTCGTCGTGTTTAATTCCTGACCTGTCACTGATTGTAAGACGAAATGAGTAGGCCTGAAATAATGACGGATTTGTTGAACGAATGAACGACTGTCTATTGGCTTAACGACATCCAAATACTTCTTAATATTAACCATTATAAGGTGTCAGTCATAGAGTTTAAATGTAATGTGGTATCAAGGAACGGTAATCTGCCACGCCATGGGCTAATGTAATCGATTAGCTGCCAAGAATCTTTTGTTTCACGTTTCGAAAGACAGAGGTTTATATATTATTTCACCGGATAAACAGTTGTATCTAGAATCTAAAGAAACCCGATGGAGTGCAGCGGTAAACTTACCCAGTGACGTAAAACACACCAGGCAGAGAACTACAGCTGAGCACATCTCTCTGTTTTCCTGTGTCCCTGTATGTCTGCTTGTCTGTCTGTCTATCTTTCCGTTTTTCTATCTAGCTAGCTATCTGTCTGTCTGTTTGTTGATCTGTCTGATTATCTGTTTATCCATCCATGCATCAATCAATCTGTGTTTATTAAATTATTAAATACATATATAAAAAAAATTATAATATAAAAAATAAAAAACAAATACGGAAGCAATGTTTGTGTGTCTGCAAAAGAGAAGACATTAAAACAACAAATATTGTCAGTATTTTGTCTAAGATTAACAATTTATGGTCGACTTCTTAGCGAAAGAAACTTTCCATTGATACTTCTTCCTTAACACGAAAAGAAAAAAAAAAAAAAAAAAAAAAAAAAAGGAAAAGGAAAAAGAAGATGGCGTCACAGACATCGCTCATCAATACCTAATGACCGCCAAGGCATCAGCCTCGTTTTGGGACAGACACCATTATGTAGTATAATTAATTATTTCGGGTGTTGGGTATCTTTTGTTACGCAGCACCTTCATTATCCGTAATTTATTATTATACGCTCGACAATTATACGCTTGATCAGTTCTCAAATTACGAATGATACTCCTTCCTTTACCCTAACTTTCTATAGTCTCTGTTATGATTAATTATACTCGAGGCTAAAATACTCACTTTCTTCTTTCTTGAGTTCACGTATTAACAAAACAAGAATACAAATTTTAAAAAAGAGAGAGAGAAAAAAAAAAGAGAGAGAGAGAGAGACGGAAAGAAGAAAAACAAAAACAAAGAAAAGATTTCAGGATTTAAAACGGACCACACATTTTGAAAAATATATACTCTTTGAAACGAAAACTGCTGGTTTATTGTGTGCGTTATGGCTATTTCATTATTATTTTTTAAATTTATTTATTTATTATCTTTCTGTCTCAGCATTTCATCCCTCGTTTATTATTTCTCAAATAAAATACAAAACAACTGTAACACAAAAATAAATAAATAAAATAAATAAATAAATAATAATTTAATAATAATAATAATAATAATAATAATAATAATAATAATAATAATAATGATGATGATGATGATGATGATAATATTAGTAATAATAATTCTGATACCAATACTCCCAATAAAAAGCATTAATAATAATCATATAATGATATAGTTACTACTGCTACTATTACTACTGTTACTAGCAGGAAGCATCTTTATTTAAAGTTAATTATCCGAAAGTAACCGGCATCGCCATATTTGTTACGCAACACTTCTGTTTGATTTCACTTTCTTTTTAGCTTAAAAAAGAAAAAAAAGAAAAAATTCTCACAAAATCCGATACATGATAATTTATTTTTATTGTGACTAATGACGGAATAAATAACACCGATTGATTTGCAAACAACGCGCAGTGTTTGTTTTTCGCTCTTCCGTTTTTCCCTCAGACGACATCAATCGATGCTTGTTTTGCACGGTTACCGGTACATTTGACACTTCACACCGCCGACAATAGGTTCGCAGTGAATAAATAATGGCCGATACTTCTGTACGCAAGAGGTCTTTACTTGTCAGAAGTGAAAGAAAAGCACTTCAGATCTTTTCCATTATTCAGACTCGATTCTAAATGGAATGTCGGTTAATGTTTTTCTGTTTGTTTTTTAATTCTTGAATGTGTGTGTATGTATTTGCGGTGTAGGGTTGGTCAAGGTTGATCTACAGATACTTAAGTAGGTCTGAATATGTAGGGTTGATGCATTTGTGCATATTACTGCATATCTTTCTATGTATTTATGTCTGTATATTTATGTATGTATGTATGTATTTGTATGTATGTATGTGCGTGTGTGTTGTGTGTGAATGTATGTGTATGTATATATATATGTGTGTGTGTGTGTGTGTGTGTGTGTGTGTGTGTGCATGCGCGTCTTTATGTATTAATATAAAATAAAGTATACACATAACAAATTTTGATAGATCAGTTATATAATACTGGTTGGAATTTTAAAATCTTAACAGATTCCACTAATAAGAATTGATCCTGTGAAATACTACAACTGGCATATCTTCCAGACCACTAATCCTTAATTTACATCATTTGTTTTCAACAGCTACAACAACAGCACTGATGGTGACAGAAATGATAAAGATAATAAAAATGATGAAGACGTGATAAATCATTCTTAAATCATCTATGTACTGTTTACCTGTTCCAACCCTTGATGAGTACAGCACACAAAACATTCATCAAAATCATAAAACTTACTGATCTATTTTTTTTTTATTATCATAGAGTGTTTGATATCAAACATTTTCCCCATTCTGACAGAACTTTCTTTTTAACATTTTCCCAATAGCAGCTAGTTATTATTATTATTTTGTTTGTTTGTTTAATATAATTTCAGTACATACCATGACCTTTGAAGAATCCTTATTGGTTTTTATTAGCATAAAGGAATTTCAGTACTGCAGCACTAGCTCTATAATAATTCACAGCATTCAAGTAAAAATTATCTTATAAAATTTGCTTTACCATCAAACTTCATCTTGCATTCTTCATAAATAAATTTACATTCAACAATTTGCTGAACTACAAAGTCTTTCAGCACCAGTTACATAAAGAGGTTGTTAAAATGAACGTACTGCACAGGCCTTCAGCCACAAAGACTGAAATGACCACAGCAATGTAGAAAATGGGTAGCCAAGTTCGTCATTATTATATGATGAAGCCACGAGATTTCATAGCCAGAACATATTTACATTGTAATCAATATTTTCTTACTGACCAGTAGCCTCCCATTTTGTGACTGGTTAAATACTTTTGTAATTCACATGAATAAATCTGCGTTCTTCATTAGCTGATGTTTATTCATAACTCACAGCCTTATGAATATGTAATAGTTCAGCTGACATAGGGACATGTGTATAATGTATGAGTATGAAGCCAATATTGGAATCATTATGATTGTTTGTGTAGCTTTTTTTGGTTAATATTTAATAATTTTAATTTTATTCTTTTATTATTATTGCCTTATTGTTGTTATTGTCGTCATCATCATCATCAACATCGTCATGTTATTTGTAGTATTAGTAATGATAATAGTTGTACAAGTAGTTGTAATAGTGGCAACAGCAGCAGTAGTAACAGTAGCTTCAGTAGTAATAGTAGTAGTAGTAGTGGTAATAGTTCTGATTGTAATTGTAGTGATATTAATTGTAGAAATAGTAGAGTAGTGATAACAGAAGTAACAGTGATACTAGTACTATGCAAATACTGGTAATAGTTGTAATATTAGTAAGAATAATAACATGTTTTGTAAAAGTAAAAATATTGCATAGATAATAAAACACACACACACACACACACACACACACACAAACACACATGCGCAGACACATATAAACGTGTGTATCAGTTATCAATTTAAAAACAAATTATAATCCATGTTTGCCTAAAGATAGAAGCAATCTCTGACATAATGATTGTCATGTCAGCCCACTAATGTTTCTTTGATAACAGACATCAGTGGTTAGGAATATACTGTTCAGTAATTTCCTCTGATAGTATATTCACAACAACTGTTGTTGGAAACTACAGACCTGCATTATCAATCAGTAACGGAAAGAATATTCATGTTTTGTAGACTGAGTAAATAATAAAACTAAATATCGGTAATTAATATATTGATTCACATTGTTCTTGTGCATTTACTGATCTTAATACAAATTACAGTGGTGTTTTATTTAACAAAAACACATGCACATACACATGCACAGGCAGGCCACATCACATGTTCAATGTAATTGTGTGCGCAGATATACAAATGAACAGACAAACAGTATAGAAAAAAGCATGTTTTTAATTATTATTTTAAAGTGTTTATTTATTTATTAATTGATTATCTAATGAAAAAAAATGAATATTACAGATTATGATATGGTAAGAGTAACTCTTTGAAAAGTGTTGTATATTACATTTTGATGGATACGTCCTTTAGGTATATGTATGAGTATGTATGTATGTATTTATAAGTATACTTTGTATATGAGTATATGTGTCTGTGTATGTGTATGTGGATGTGCATATGCTTATAATTTTATGTGTATGCTTGTAAGATATATGTGTTTATATTCATATGCATTTATATATGAGTTTGTATATTGTGTATTATACAAATATGCAGCATGTGTGTATTATATATTTTTTAAATATATTGTGTATATATTTGGGAATGTATGTATGCATCTGCATGTGCACACATCTAAGTGTGTGTGTGATGTAGGTGTTTGTAATGTATTAATTTAGTAAAAGAGAAGAAACTTGAGTAAGAAACAACAAAGTGTGTTGTAGTTAATATATACATTTAGTTAACAGATCTGAAATTTTATATTGTAACCTATACATATTTGTGGAATGTGTACATCTGTATATCTACATGTGTGCATGTACATGTGTATTTGTGTATGATTGTGTGTGTGTGTGGATATGTATATATGTGCATGCAAATATAAAATTTAATGTATGTTGTGTGTATGTATTTGTATGTGTAATACATGTTTGTACGTGATTTTTATATGTATGAATGTGTGTGTGTGTGTGTAAATATATATATATATATATATATATATATATATATATATAGGTAAACATGTATAGGTAAGCATATATGTATTGATCTTGGCCATTGTGTTATCAGTCATCTTAATAAGCTAAATCTTTACCTGGACTAGGTAAATCTACAACAGAATAAGTCTATCATTTATCATCATCAGATTAGTGTAAACATTCATACAGATGTCTGTCTAATATTATTTGAGCTGATGTCTGTAATCCAATAGCTTTGTGTATACTCAGTCTGTGTTGTTTATTGTTTTGTATTATTTTCCTAAAGACTCAGTCTTTTAAATAATTAACTTTCATTGTTATGTTTCAGTTTTTCAGCATTAAACTGGAATGAAAATAAAAACTTCCTGTACTTGTTGACTGTCATGCAGTTTATTTGAATTTTCTTTTACTTTTTAAAAAGTTATTTGCTAAAATTTGTATCAAAACATATTTACTATTTAAATATAAATGAATAAATTAAAAATAAAGAAAAAAAGATGAAATAAATAAAAAAAACAAAAATATAAACAGTTGTTGTCTGTGTTTAATGAATGAATTTAGGAAAAGTATATCACTGACACATTATTATATAATTTAAAAAAAACAAACAAAAAACCCTTCCCCAAGAGATTAACCCAAAAAAAAAAAAAAAAAAAAATAAAAAAAATCATCAAAACAATTATTCTAAAATTAAAAAGAACACATTTATAAATTTCTGTTAGAAATAAGGCCAGACTGTTTTATTAATCTTTCTTTCTCATATCTAAGTTCAATCCTGTTTATTGTTTGTACTACTGAAGCTACTTGATCAGGGAAAACTGAATATCCTCATTTGTGTGGATACTTGGTCTGTTTTAATATTTTGTTATTGTTAAGTTCATGGAGACTCAGTCTTTATTGTCATAATCACTTAATGAAAAAATAAAAAAAATAAAAAAATAAACATAAATAAAAAAGAAAAAGGTGAAATAAAATTATTCAAATTTGTGTTACTCTGAATTGAAAATGAATAAATCATTTATATAACTGTGCATATAATTAACATATTTACTTAGAAAAATACTTTTTTAATTTTTTAACCAATAAAAATGTGAAACAGTATCAATAACAAAAGAATAGTCACATCAATGCAAGTAAACCACAACAAAACGACAACAAAAGGTTAAATTATAATCATTATATTTATTTATCTTTTTTTGCATCCCAGATCCTTTAAATAAATAAAAAAAAAAAAAAAAAAAAAAATAAATATAAAATAAATTTAAAAATTTAAAATACAAACACAAAACCATAACCATAAATGTGTGACATCTGTGTATTTTAATAATTAGAAAACAAACAAAAAGACCCATAAAAATAAAAATATATTAACAATTAAACTCATCAAAGCAACTGCCAGTAAAATAAAATAGAACCCCGAAAAACAACTTGTATATAAAAAAAATAAAAACAACAAGTGAGTTTTGTCTTTCAACATTTTATTGATGTACAGTAAAAGTACACAGACACAAATCAACAACTGAGATTAATAAGACAACAGATCTACAATGTACAAAACATTTCTCTTTGACAAAACAAAATCTGAAGTCTTTCTTGAATTGCAGCTTATTTTGCACATCATCTCGAAATTAACACCAGTTTTTTAAATTCTCTGCATTTACAATAATCTTAAATGTTACTTGTATTATTTATTTTTCTTTCATATCTGGACTAAAATCCATTTAAAACTGACACTAACAATGATTTACATGTGCAAATGTTGAATTCACAATGGTGAAAAAATATCAGGACTAGTGCAAATCTTATGCAGTAAATACATTTAGTGTTCTGGACCTACATTTTCTTTAGAAATTTTATTCTAGTTCATGTAGAAATAAATAATACCAAATAATAAAAGGCTTGCTTCTGTTAGACCAATTTAGCAATAAATAATCTGTTGGGATTAGGAAAGTATTATGATTTAAATTCCAATTCTGTAATATACTTACTCTTTTAGGTTCTTTTAATTTTGATCCCAGGAATTTTTCACCACAGTGTCAATATTTGCACCCACATAATTCAGTTTTACATCACAGAGCAAATTTTTGCAAATTTCTTTTTCATAACTGCAATTTTGATATAGCAACATTACCACACCAAATTTTCCACTAATTAACTTCAAACTATAATGCCAAATTTTTGCATTTTAATCAGTAGTGATTTTTGCACACATTAACTTGTACCTTGACATCAAATTCTGCACACATTATATTTATTTATTTTGCACACATTAACTTTTCACCATGGTTAAAATTTTGCACAATTTTGCACATTTCACTTTGCATCATGCTCATTTTTTACCATGGTATAAACTGCACACATTATCATCAGTCATTTTTGAATCAACATTCTCCATTTTTGTACACACTGTATTAAAAATAAGAATTAAAGCTGTCTGTATTCAAACTGATTTAAATCACTGTCTTTAATTTTTGTCATGGCTGATGTTATATAAAAGTGAAAACTAAAGACAACACACACATTTTAACTGTTTTTACCCTGGTACTGGCTAAGATTGGGGATGAAGCAAATGAAAATTTATTGTTAAAACTAAGGTTAGTGTTACATGATTATGAGGTTTTTGAATGAAATTAGTAATCAGTTAAAAAAACAACAAACAAAAACAAATGCAAACTATTTCTCATATATTTTTCTAGCTAATTTGTGCTGAAGGAAATTTTCAACCAATGCCTATGTGATTAGTTTGTTTTCCATGATTGCATTATTTTTGTACAAAGTAGCTTTCAATTCACATCTTTGAAATAAGATGTTCCTAAGAAGAAAAAATATTCTGAAGACATGAAAATAAATCTGGTTGAGGAAAATTTTGGACATGCACAGGAATCCATTAAAAAGTTTTTTATTTATCAATTAAAAAAAAAAAAAAAGAGAGGATATATACCACCAAAATTCCTCCAAAAAACAAACCACTATCATAGATTTATTAATTGTCTGTTCCATTTTAACGGAATCAAGCATCTAAACATATTAAAACTCTAAATGCTGTGAAAATACTTTAACTATTCTGGTGGAAGCATAATTAAAAACAGCTCACACATTTGCCAGTAAAAACTACTTTTTTTTCATTCCTAAAACTCGATAAACAACTATAACATTTAATAGTTTAAAAATAAAATGATTAATACTGAATTTATTTACATGGGATATTCAAATAACAGACAAAACAATCTAGATTTCTGTATTAAGGCAAAACGTGTCATTGGCAATATTTTACTATAACAAAACAACTCATTCGTCATTTGCACAGACAAACCAGTAAGTACACAAAGTCTACTCAGACTGCTGCCCTTAAAATGACTAAAATAAACACTTACTAAAACAATTTATCTATTTCTAAAAAAAAACCCAAACTTGAATATGTCTACTTGAAAAACAATGAAAATAACTAAAATTTGGGACTCTAAAAATTAACTAATAACAATAATAAAAAATTATT